>JAAGWP010000051.1:0-158805 GCA_013266165.1 Fusarium graminum | reverse complement strand
AAAAAAAAAAAAAAAATAATAAACCGCAGAGGTTGGGACACTTTTAGTCGGCACTTTGTTCCCTCTACACGTCACCTGGCAGAAACCGCTACAGCGGTTCCATCGATTGAGTCTCGGCCATGGCGGACGAGAATACGACGTCGTCCCCCGGCGGGAGACCCGCTGCCACTACCACTGCCGGTGTAAGCTCCGGCTTCAACGCCCCGCCTCCCGGCCATGGACTTCGGCGCGCCGTGACCGTGTCCGTGGCCGAAGATGCATCTTCTAGGCGCTCATACATGGCATCGCCTGGCTTCGATACAATACCGCCTCGTCGAAGCTCCAATTTCTCAGAGTACAGTCTTAGTGAAGCCCGAGATCTACTCAATCCACAGCTTCGGGAACCCAGCAGTACTGAGTCCTCAGTCGGGGAAACGTCTTCTCTGGCATCTCTGTCATTGGCTTTTGCTCTTCTCCCAGCCATTTCTGGTGCCCTTTTCAAGAATGGCAGTGCTATAGTTACAGATATCATGCTCCTAGGTCTGGCTGGTGTATTCCTTCACTGGTCCGTAACACAGCCGTGGTAAGTTCCAGGTCTTCCGCTGTCCAAGTGTTTCCGAGTAATCATGCTTACTTTGTCGATTAGGGCATGGTATCATGCAGCACAGGAAGTAAGGGTACAGCACGAATCAACTGCTGAAAGTGTTGTTGATGACGAGAGTGATCTCGATTCCAGCACACACGCACCACCGTCTCACTCGACGCTTGACCACGTACCGGAAGATGAAGAAGTGCGTGCTGAGTCGACCGAGGAACTAGAAGGAAGACAGCCCACGGCACGACAGCAGGAGGCGCTCGCAGAGCTGTACCTTTATGAAATCATTGCCTTGGCTTCGTGCTTCCTTCTCCCTCTCCTAGGCGCATACCTCTTGCACGCCATCCGATCCCAGCTAAGCCGTCCATCAGAGGGCCTCGTTTCCAACTACAACCTGACTATCTTCCTTCTTGTATCCGAGCTCCGAGTCCTATCACACATGATAAAGCTTGTTCAAGCGCGAACGCTTCATTTGCAGCGGGTGGTACAAAGGGAACCCTCTAATTCTCAGAAAACTAGCAATAATTCGGAACAGCTGGAAGGCGTTCTCGCACGCCTCGAGCGACTCGAGTCTCGCGCCTCCACCGGAGAAACTGTCTCGCCCCAAGAGTTGAAGCAGGAAATCAATAAGACAAAACAAAAGGATAGCGTTGTGGCACGCGACGTGCGTAACTCAATCCAGCCGGAACTCGATGCGCTCAACAGGGCTGTGCGCCGTTACGAAAAGAAGGCAACGCTTCTCCAATTCCAGACTGAGTCACGATTTTCAGGGATGGATGCAAGACTTGACGATGCGATCGCTCTCGCAGCAAGTGCCGCAAAGAACAGTGCGTCGCAAAAGAATGTGTTTCTATGGGCGATAGAATCTCTCACTGCCATTGCTCTCCTGCCCTTCAAGACGCTATTGCGAATTGCCCTGCTACCTTTTAGCACATTTTTGGCACTGATGGGCAAGAGCAAGCAGAAAAGTTCACCTGTAGCAAAGACATCACGCAGTGGTCGGAATGGCAAGGCAACGATGCAACCGAGATATAATGGCGACCGGGTTCTGTCCAGAGTGGCCAAGCGATAGAGATGTTGCAATGGAGGACGTAGTTGTTAGTCTTTAATAATATTCTTTATGTAAATGCTGCAGACTTTGTTATGAAGAAGTCTCAGATAAGACGAGTGAGATGCTGTGAAGGATCGGCCTTTACCGGACATACTTATACCGGAACTCGTATCAGACCAGCTTTGAGCATTCGACTTTACTGTTCTACCATCCATCTTGAGGTCTCAGGTACATAGTTCACTAAATACCTAGCTTTAGGACTATTGGGCTTTGGAGCCACCTTCAGCCAAGATGTAGTAGCCAAATGTTAATGCTTTGGATACCAAACTTGCGGTTCAAAGTCAAAGTTGACAATGGACAGATTGTTTGCGTGGTCAGTCGGAAGAGACGCGCTGAACTCACGGGCGGGAACCGCTTGAACCTCATGTCGATGAATGAAACTTAAGCCCTCGGAACCATCGAAAGCGGCGGATGCAACGATTAAATCGATACCAGATGATGAGATCGCGCAAGCCAGGTCCTTGTCTCACGTTAAATCTAAATGGCGCCACATTCGCTAACCAAGACACCAGCCAAGGCTTGAATATCTACTGGCAGATAAGTTAGGTGTGAAGAACGGTAGTCGTTGCGTGACCCAATTTGAAAATGCTTATAATATAACTATGTAGCAACTTGTATACATGAATGATCTCGAGTAGACACTCTGGGGACGATTCTTTTACTTTGTTCTCATAAACTATCAACTTGAGTCTGGCATCACTTACAACTCAGCCCGACAAGACCGCGACTTGTTGATAACCAAATGTGTTGAGTTGGTGGAGGTGGCAGCTAAGAATTGAGTTTACCGCGTAGCACAGCCGAGTACAACGTTGGCGTTGCTGTACATATGCACATGTGCTGCCACGCTGTTTTCTGCATGTGCAAGACAATATCAGCATCAGCATTGAGTAACCCAGCATCAACGACGCGCTAGTATTAGCATTGGCATTAGTATTGACAAGGGTTGGAAAAAAACCAGACAAAAGTGCTCAGGTCATCGATTGCGACAAGCCTTGCCTTTGTGAACGCGGTCAGATACAACACGTGGGCGAAGATCATGTTAAGAACAATGGGTATGGGAATATTGTTTGTGCTAGAACTTTATCTCCGGAAGCACAGGAAACACCCCCTCTTGTGCAGGACATACCAGTTCTATAGAATGAACAATGTATGACACTTGTATCATGCTTCGTACAAGTGCAATTGATCTAGGTTTTCAGCACGTCGTTACCAATCAACTCATGCTTTCCTGTGCTCGCGCGGAGGAAGGCAAAGTTGACAAGGGGTGCGCGTCGCGTCCTCATTATTGATCTTCCCGCGACCAGATAGGCGAGAAGAGAGCACGAGCCATTGTGATGGGAATCCATCAAGGAACTCTATAAAGTGCATCAACGGTATAAACAAGAAAGTGGAGCCGTTTAATGTCTTTAATTACCAGGCGCGTCGGTGAGGCTGCCGCCACAGTAGCGCATTTTCTAAAAGGGTAAAGAGATGAGGATTCTCCAAAGTATCGACTGGTACCCTTAGGCACGGTTCCAACTTCCGGACTTCTTGTGGAGATATTGGCCCTCAACGATCACGATGACGTCCACCAAAAGTTGGATAACAAGGACGTGAACCATGGGTGATCATCGACACCCACGGAGAGCACTTTACCGAGATAGAACTGTAAACACATCAACTCGGTATTTTGGAACAAGCTGCAATCCCTGGCACAACGGGCGAGCAGCGCAGGTAAAACCGGTCCAGCAAAGTTGTCCGCGAGGTGACTATCAACCTGGAGCTGACACAGGGCAGAACAAGCTGAGCCGGGTCAGCCTAGAGGTTTAGTATGGTGCTGAGGTGCTTACCTGAACCGGCATGGCCGAGTTTCGGGATTTGAAGAATTTCACAGTAGAAGTGTTGGCCAGAGTAAAAGGCCTTTGCTTCTACTTCCGACAACAGTCTAATCCTTAATTCATGACGTTTTGAACAGAGACAGCGAATGAGCAAGACGCAGCCAACATGTTCGAGAATAATAAACTTGAACGCTTTGACGAAAGAACGAATTCGTCCTCCGTGCTCAAACTTCTAGACTGGACCCTGAGTGGTAAGTTCCCGAGCTGTGACGCTCGGCATAAAATTAGAAGTTCAGATGAGACGTCAGGGCTTTGTAACTGTGACTCGGTATCATCCGCTGGAATGGAAGTTGTGTGAAATGTTGAGTAGAGACAAAGCATTGTTGGCGCCTGAGACAAGGCAGAGCTTATTGGTAAGCCTCAGCGTCATGTACGGTATGTTGCTTGGCTGTATTTGATGCCGCAGCCAGCATACAACATACTTGTACCATCGGGTATCACAGCATTAATAGAGGCGGTCGGGGGTCGGTTGGAAAAAACAAATAAATCACACTCGTGTATCCTTGCCATCGCCTACCAGAAAGAAAGTTGTTGATATGCGAGATATGTGTGTAAGAGTGGCAGAGGGATGGAATTTGGCCTATCAGCAACGACGATGGCGTGTTGCAAGCACATGTTTAGGTCGAGCTACGTGTACCTATGGGAGCGGCCAGAAGCAGCATCGCCTACAGTATCGTTGCAGGCAGTGGCTTGTTAGCAAATCTAAAGTATGAATTGAACGCTCATGAATCAGACAAGGCGGTTGTATTCATCTGAATCAGCTGGTCGATCCGCCAGAAAAATAAATATCACGCGGTGGAAGAAGAACGGGGTCGACGACGCCGAAAGGCCTCATTCACATGGATGTAAATGCTCAGCAAGGGTCGAGATGGGGGCATTGTGATCACTCCCAGCAGAATCTGCATGCTCTCACAGAATCCACTGTAAATCAGCCGCTCAGCAAGATCCCTGTTCTGTGCAATCTGAGGAAAAAGCATGTTTTGGTGAAGTGGGGAGACAGGTAGAGGGGACGATACGTACTTTAATGGCAGGGCGCGGATCTCATGCGTTCCGTGTCAGACAAATAGGACCCTTGTGAGGCGAAGATGATTCAGATATTGTAGCAGGTTCTCTGAAAAAAGAAACAGCAGTCTACCAACGAATAGTCACTTCCTTCCCACACTCAAGCTTGCAAGTTAGGTAGTAGATAGATGTTCTTGCCATGAAGCGAGGTCAGGTTGCTCTCATCGGCTCTGGCCTAATTGGGTAGCACTTGTACCTGAAAGTACTCGAAACAGGTACATATCGAAGGTCATTGGTTGCCAGTGAGCGGAAGGTGGTGGGTCGGCAGGTGCTTAGAGTGATAGATGTTACCGATCTCCACCTGCTAATCCCGAACAGGGCCAGACCTGAAAAGTGGGAAAGCACGGGCTGCGCGCCAAGAGCCGGGAGTGTGGTAGGTACGTATCTATTGGCCCCAGGTGGGGTCTCAGTCGTGGACGGGTAGCTTTCTTGTAAGTCGTTCGTCGGTCATCACGACAGAGCGGCGTCACAGGAGGCCCTCTGGGAAATTGGCCCCAAGAAGCCGTTCTCAACGGCTACGCCATGTGCTGTTGTTTCGTCCAGTCATTGCTAATACTGGACCAACCTGAACCAGGGTAGTCCTAGTCAATTTCCATCTCCGCGTCTCCGTCCATCGTGGCTGTCTCGACTCTGTCGCTAGCTGAAGCCCACCATCCATCCATCATCAGATCTTGTCAAGAAGCTAAAATTACCAGGCTCTTCACACCCGACCACCTAACGATAACTATGGTGCCACACCCTGACTGATCCCTTCTTCTCGATCTTGTTCTGTCACCTATTCTTCTCTTTTTGTTTTAGCTACGCTCGTTTCCTCTGGAGGGTTTGGATCTGGATTTTGCGTTTGCCTTGTTCTGACCGACGTCCCGCGCTGTGCTGCCGATCATCGATATTGTACCATACACCTTGACAACGCTCGCGACTGCTACTACATATCGAGGGTACCCTGGTCATACATTCGTTTTTCTTCTATTTGCCATTCACATACGTTCGGTATTGTCTCACCTCCGACCACCGACCTGACACCTACAAGGCAAACCCATCAAGCTTTAAGCCTCCTTCTGCAGTAGTGCTTCTCAACTGTTTGCCTCTTCAGCCAATCTTTTCTTATCTATTCGGCCTTCGCAGCTCAACTCATTTTGGACCAGCCCTCGACAATGCTTGCATAGTCTCACGGTTGCGACCTCTGGATTACGAACTACAACACCCACTTCACTCGTTTTCACACCGACATACAATGCTCTCCCGCTGGTCTCGGCTATGGGCTTTGCTCTGCCTACTTCTGGTCATACAGCAAGTTAGTGGAGAGACCCTCAGGATAAAACCCAGAGCAAATGAGGAAGATTCTCAAAAGACAACGTCTGTGGAGTCCGGCTCAACTTTTACACGTCAACAGAGCAGTGCCACTAAGACTGCTGAAGCTTCTGCGAAGAAGACCGAGTCTGCTGAAAATTCAGAGTCTGAAACCGAATCCATTTCGGTGACTGCTTCTGAAACAGAGAAGACGCAAAGTTCAGATCCCACCTCAACTAGCGCTGATTCCGCCTTCGAAAGTGGACTCGATGAGTCGTCTTATTTCAATTGTAATGCTGGATAGGAACACTATAATGAGATCAATGCTAATAGACATGATAGCCACAATACCTGCTGGGCAACTGCCCATTGGACCTAAGCTCACACCTGGCTGGGGTGTTGCAGGCACTATTCTAATTCTCACTGGCGTCGCCTACGGCCTCGTTGGAATCAAGAATCGAATGATCCACACCTTCTTCTCGACAGCTTTCTCTGCGTCGTTGGGTGTTGCTGTACTGATTGTCTATGTAATGAAACCTGAGGTCAGCGACGCTTTGCAGGGGGGCTATGTGGTTGCTGCTGTCATTTCTGGATGTCTCCTCGGTGCAGCTTCGACATTCTTCAGAGAAATCACCGAAGGCCTGGGATGTGCTCTAGGCGGCTTCTGTGTAAGCATGTGGCTTCTTTGCTTGGTCCCTGGAGGCCTCCTCGGACCTGTCGTCTCCAAAGCCATCTTCATTGCTTGTTTCACAGTAGGAGGGTTTGCTTTCTACTTTAGTCATTTCACCCGGGATTGGGCACTGATTCTCATGATCGCCTTCTCTGGCGCCACAGTCACAGTTTTGGGAATTGACTGCTTCAGCAGAGCTGGGCTGAAGGAATTCTGGGCCTATGTCTGGGAACTGAATGACGATTTGTTTCCTCTGGGCGCAACTACCTACCCGGTTACTAAAGGTATCCGAGTAGAAACTGCAGCTATCGTCATCATTTTCCTATTTGGTATTATCTCACAGATCAAGTTGTGGAAAATCGTTCGAGAGAAACGTCAAAAGAAGGCAGAAGAAGCCGCCGAAGGGGAGCGCAACCTGCGTGAGGAAGAAGAACAAGCTGGCCGAAACATTGAGGAGGCTAATGCGCGCGAGAGACGGGAATGGGAGAGAGTTTATGGAGATGGCGGCGCGACAAACTCAACAGCTTCTCGCACTTCAGATGATGGAGAGACTCGGAACGAGAAGAAGAACCGCGACAGCCAAACAGACTCTTCGAAAACACAATCTGCTTCGGTTGTTGAGGTTATCGAAATGACCGACATGCCTGGCCCCGAACCACCCCAGAAACAGCCTATTGTTACTTTGATGTCTTCAGAACGAGATGAGGACGGCAGAGTAACAGTCCGTGTGGCCGCGGATGAGGCCGTACAGCCAGCGGCATCGGTAACAGAGAGGAAGGCGGTCATCGACACTCACGATCAGAATCTCTCTATCGGACATGAATCAAATGATCGACGCGTCTCTGCGCAGTCATCGGTTGCCATGTCTACCGCTCCCCCCCCTATTATCCCTCTACCGTTCACCATTCCTGTTGCCGATGATAACGGCAACGATGGCGCTTTCACTAATGATGATCGCTCCTCAGTTGCAACATTTGCCGACGAAGAAGATACTGGACTCCGTACTCCTGGTCATCGACGATCACTTGCAAACCGATTGTCCCGTCTCTCGCGTGGGTCCATGGAGTTGCTTGGAAACATTTCTCAGCGGTCCAGTCGCGTGTTTGGCGAGCATCAGGATCGCGACCATGGCGAAAGTACCGACGAGTTGGTGATTCCTCGATGCCGGTCACGCCTACATAATGACAATGGTTCTGTTGCAGCGACTATTGACAATGAGAGTGTGAGCGATGATGATCGCCAACCCCTTCCGACCTCAGAACCACCTAAAAACATTGAAATTAGCGCCGAGCTTTCAGAAAAGGACATCCAAGGCAAATTGAACCCAGCTACATCCGGCGAGGGCAGGGTTGTAGCTGTTGGTGCAAAGGACGCCGCTGAGCTTAATGACTCTGTGAAATCAGGAGAACGTCCCGCAGAAGGAGTCGATAAGACCAAATCTGTAACATCAGGCTCTTCAGCCCGAGCGAGTTTGACAAAGGATCGACTTCCCCGCTCTCTTTCCCGAGTGGCTTTGTCCTATCGAACCAATGAATGGGCGAAACATCTGAGCAGTGCAGAGGCTCCCACACCGGATGAGATTCACATTGATACACCCAAAAGTTCAGAAGTACCGGCAGTCGAAACACCAGCACCTGTACATGTCGAAGAGCTAAGAAAGTCATCGAATGAAGGAACGCCAGCACCTGCGATCACCAGATCGAACTCACAAGCCTCGCACCTCTCTCATACCGCCTCACGTCTCAGTGTAAAACAACATGTTCCTGCTGCTCTTGCCCTTCTCACAGGTGAGGGCCAACCCCATAGCTCAGGCACAACTCCAACCAGTGGCGGTATGCCACGACCTTCACCAGGCTTGCGGATGTCGTCGAGCGGAATTGCACCTATTGCAGAAGAACAATTTGGTTCAAGCAGGACAACACCACCCATCCCGGAAGGAGAAGTCATCGGTGCGCCAACACTCAACCTTCCAGTCAGCACTGAAGCCCAACGCTCATCGACTCCTGGTGTTGTGTCCTATTCGAGCCCCCAGACCCTCATTGGCCAAAGGGAAATGTATCTTCGCAACAAGTCAGCAGGAAATCTACTTACTAGTTCATCCGAGGTTAACCTTCCTGCTCGGCATAGAACTTCTAGCGACGCGGGATCACTCTACAATTACCCGATCTACGCTGCTGCTGTCGGCGTAGATGCGGACGACCTGCCTCTGAATCAGAGAAAAGAACTTATTCGACAGAGCAGTTTAAATCCTTCCACTTCGACTCCATCTCTTCAACGTCTCAGTGGCGGTAGTAACGGCAACTTGTTCAACAGCTCAGAAGCACTCCGCAATTCTCACCAACCCAAGCGTGTGTCGACACTCCCTAATTCCGCTACCCGCGAGGCTGCCCTCGTAAACTTTCGACAGTCGGTTCAACACGAGCTACGTGCGGGCACTCCTGTGATTAGCAACTCTGGGCGCGAAACTCCGTTTACTCCATCGTCTCTCTTGGCTAGTAGGGAGGCCGAGGTCCAGCGCAACGTCGATATGAGCCGCAACATTCTTTTGAGCCAGAAACAAGCCGAAGCCCAGCGCCGTGAGACACAGCAGCGGGAAAAGGAATGGGCCGACAAAGCTTTCGACGAGCGTATGCGAAACGGTGACCTTCTTGATGTTCACCGCGAAGCCATGCGCAAACTTCAAAGGCATGCGAAGGACATGTAAACACCTTTTTTATTATTATTAAGAAATCTCTCTTTAAAACCAGAGCACAAACTTTTACACTCTTTTTTCTTTCTACTTCTATACTATCTTACATACCCATCTTTGATATTTTCTAAAATTTCACGATACCCATGGGGCTCATGGCTACTTCTAAAAACGGGGGCTTGGTTATGACATATGGTTTAAAAGAATGATAATGGGGTCGGGAAGGCCTTGTATGGTTGTATACACATACGATACTTGGATGGTGCGCGAAAAAATGAGACGCGCCTGTTGATCGGATCAAATGCTGGTTGTTATCAATCTCTGGTCTCCGAACCAGGTTCTCGTTTTGATGACGAATAATACACACTACTTTGAATGACAAGCAATTCAGTGTGAAAGTTGTCTTGCTATGATTTGTGAAAGTACCTGATGTATCTATAGAGCCAGAATGAAATCTTTTGATACCTACGCCGCCGCCTGCAATGATGCTGGGCTCGCCCAGAGCGAGTATGATGAAAGCAAAATCGGAAGAAGGAAATGGAAAGCAATATTAAATAGTTAAGTGTCCTGCAGTAAGTCGGTTCGTAGGCTTGGGGCGCTTACGATAAATCATCTGGCCCAGCCGTATTGACGTTCCTAACGTCTATACGTTTCCTGCAACGGTTCTGTCGTGACAGAATATGTTGACAGCATGGGGACCAGCAAGCGAGATTCTGAAGTGATGATTTCGGGGGCGGAAGCGTCCTGACCATCAGCCCAGACAATTGTTTGATTCCGAGGGCGAGGAGCGGGCGGGTTATCCTCCCAAAGATGATTGTTGATACTAGAGGGAAGAGACTCTAGTGGTAAACCCCGATCGAGTGTTGGCCGTGCATCTTTCTTCTGCTTCAAGAAGCCAAAGGAAATGAGAGAAGGGAGAGGGATTGTCGGTGAGTCGAAACGAGTGCGGAAGAGAAAGGGGTTGCGAGGAGGTAAAGTGATTGGGTCGGTAGAATGTGGTGCGGAAAGAGGGGGATATGTTATCTCCCGGAGAGGTGATTGCGATGTTGGGTAATCGCCCAACTCACGCCCCATCTCAACGTCGAGGGTGGCCTCTGTGGTATGAACGTACTGCAGGGATGTGGGACTGAGGCTCGCAGACGAAGATGTGTTCAAGTTGCGATGGGACAAAAGACTCCTGATCTTTCCTGGTATTGACGAGGTACTGCATCAAGTTAATACGAGCCAACTTACCAATGAGTTTATGACTTACTTCGAGATGGTCGAGTCCATGAGGTGAGAATTTCCAGAGCTGCTCCCATATGCTGATCTGTCAGGATCATATTCCTCATGAAGTTTTGGAAAGAGGCGACCAAGGCCAATGAACAGCAAGCCGCGACGGTAAGCATTCATAGCATCTTTTGTCATACCGAAAAAGAGAACGACGGGGATGGCAGCAAGAATGTCGATGTAGCAGTTGTTTAAATAGGCGAAGGTGACGCTGTTGGAAGGGACAAAGACAACGACCGCCCACGGAAACGGAATTACGCGATTATGGACGAGGTTGTAGTCATAAGGTTGAAGCGGGAATGCCTTTACCATGTTGAGAACGGCAATGGTGATGACCACGGGTAGATAAGGAGCCAAGATAGCCAAGACCATAAGATAGAGGCGACGCTTGGTTCTTTGAGCGCGCTGGTTGGCAGACCTACTGCTGTTGATGGCTGAGCGAGTTGTTTTTGCAACCTCTCGAAAGCGAATGTACGTGAGAACTAGGACTCGTCAGCTTGACCGACTTACGACTGAGTGACAAAGGATAAATATAGACTCACCTGCATATCCAGCTGTTGCCAGCGCAATGACGACAGGGGCGATGACGAAGAACACCATGTAAGGCCACGAGGGCCAGGCAACCCAACTACATCCAGCCAAAGTAGCAACTGCGTATCGTTGAGTAGTCAATGGCCAGACCCAAGCGACCTGAATGATTGGGAGTGGAAACATGATGAGGGCTTGAAAAAGGTTGCGACGGCGTCTCTCCTGGATACTCAGTGGGTTAGCCCTTAAGAGACCGACTTGCTGAGCGAGATTGCGCATGATAGCGAGTAGACAAGTGCCGAATAGAGCGTTGGTGAAGTTTGTATAATAGGGGTTGAGATCGCAAAAGCCTTGTCCGGACCACCACTTGCTAGTGTCGTCGTTCCTCCAGATGAGGGCATTGATGATTGTGTCAAGGTTTGCCCATTGGATATTGGCGATGAAGACAACCGCTGCAAACTCGCCATTGCGATAGAGGTTCTTGAGAGGCACTATACATGCCAAGTTGGCAAGAATGCTGAAAAGGACTCTGCAAACGAGATTGGCTGTTAGAGACGGAGTGGTGATGGTTCCTGGGCCGGGAACAGCGAAGATGGACAAATTGTCACGGCCGAACAAATGGACCGATTCGGCCATGGCAGAAGACTTGGAGTTGTGAACCCTAATGAGCTCGAGAAGTGAAGCTTGGCGATGTTGGATGTTTTGGTGAGGTTGACAGATGCAAGATGGCTCGGGACGGTTACGTCTTGGCTCAACGGCTGATCAAAGCGGGAAGCGCAAGGGCCCCGATCACCAGTAAAACGGCTATGTTGGTTCTTTTTATATACAGGTTTAACTGAGAAAGTGTAATAAAAGTCTATTGCTGTCGATAGCAAAAGAGTGAAAATGCGCTGAGCTCAATAAGGCGGCGGACGGGCACTTGGACTGTGGACATTGGGGGTGTGTGCCTGGGGCCTGAATTAGTAACACTACTATCTCTATTGCTAACATTAGGTGTTGTCCCTTTTCCCCCTTTTGAATAAGAAATCTTTGTTCCCGTTTGGAACATGGTGCTGCTGTCATGTCTGCTTGTATAGAGCATGGTTATTGAGGGCGTCTATTGACAACCCGATCGGGTAAGTCTGCCGTGCAGGGGTAAGCGAGTGGGAGCTGTGAATAAGAATAAGCTATTTGTATGCCCAAGTTTAATGAAACTACAGTGTGCCTGCAAGCTCTGTAGGGATAAGCCACCTCCCAGGCAGAAAATAGAAGGGAAATGAATTGGAGCTAATGACGATATGGACAGTGCCATCTAGAGCTTTTACTGCAGGAGTATGCATGGATATGAGATTTTGGACTTGGAATATCGATTGAAAATGTATTGATGCTGGTGATTCAGTCAAACTATCATGATATGTACGCTTCTGAAAAGGCACGGTCTTGGCCAAGAGTTGGGATGATGGATCAAGCAAGGAATATTAGATTATAATAGCAGTGAACACTAAAGTGAGGTTCTCATTTGTATCGCAGTGTCGAGTATATGCATTTATCGGTCCAATTCCTCAACGGCACTTATCTAACAGGCACCCCCCATTTGAACCAATCAAACAAGGCATTCAAGAGAATCCCACCCTATCGCGTCTAAGGGTTTTGAAACGACGCGACAATCGTATCGTCTCCGCTCCACTACAGCTTTGAAGCTTCAAACATTTATTCCCCCTCCAACAACGAACGAACGAACCGAAAAGACCACAAACAACTACGCCATGTCTTTCTCCTCCGTCTTCCGCCGCGCCGCAGTCGCCCCGGCCTCTGCTGCCCGCGCTTTCAGCACCACCACCCCCCGCCCTCTGGCCAAGATCACCATTATTGGCAACCTCGCCGACACCCCCGAGGTTCACCCCACCAGCAACGGCCGTGAGATCCTCCGCTACGCCGTCGCCAGCAACAGCGGACGGGGCGACAACCGCAAGACCAGCTGGTTCAGGATCACTAGCTTCGCTGAGGGTGCTCAGCGCGATTATCTCATGAACCTCCCCAAGGGGTAAGATACCCTGATAATGCCGTTGTAGTACACTCCCATGGTATATTGTATTTACACTTATACAGTGCCACCGTCTACGTCGAAGGTGACGCTTCCATGAACACTTTTACCGACTCCAGCGGCCAGAACCGCACCAACTTCAGCGTCGTCCAGCGTATGTTCAGCTCACCCAATGGCCTCAATGCGTCAATCTTAACGTCTATCTAGGCACTCTCGAGGTTCTCCGACGCCCCCAAGCTCCTGAGCAGGGCGAGTAAGCAGCAAATCCGCATCTAGATTTCTATAGAAGCATGGCCGCGCCTCTTTTCTCACCCCCGGCGCCACAATGTTCTGCCTACTAGCTCTCCCCTCTTTTCCAAGACGATTTGTTTGGGTGGATGCTAATGTATGGGACGTAATGTACGATGAGCGATAGGCGCAATCGCTGTGAGGACTGTATGATACCACGATGAAATACACTTGTTGTCAGAAACACTCAAGGCAATTGATGATGAATGGATAAGAACGTCTCACGTTAATCAGCAACGATGGCGCAAGGACCGACGGTGAGACGATGGGACACACGCTTCCCCAATTTCTTTTATTCGGAGAAAAGTCGTCTTACAACGAGTACCGTATCACAAGACATTTGATGCCGTGTAAATGATGGGGAAGTCTGTGGGTGGTCATTTGACTAAGTCTAATTGCTAAGATACCGAGGTAAAATGGCGAATCGCCGTCTACACTGCCAAGAAAGTTGGAACCTTTATACCAGAGTGCAGCTGTCCATACATCCAAAACCGGCAGCAACGCCACCTTCCTCACTCTTGTCACCCTTTGTGCGCAAGAGATACCCAGCTTCCTCATTATGATGAACCTTCCCAGTGCTCTGATCCCAGATGCAAGTGCCGTAGATACCCAACTCGCAGATGACACCACCTTGCTCAAGATTGCCATTGCGTAGAATGATGTTGTTGACAGGGGGAGGAGTAATAAGCTCCATGAGAATGTATGACCCCCAGTGCGATTCAGGGACAGACTTGAGGAAGTCGGGGATGGCTCCCCGATAGGTATTGTTACCGCCACCTTCTCGTTGGGGCTTCAGCACATAATCTTGGCAAGCCTTGGGATCGAGAGCCTTCTTTCGAGCCTCGAGACCAGCATCGCTAGTGTCCATGGGGTAGATATTGGTGAATGTGCGCCACAGCTCAGCTGCATCTTCTGTATCGTCACGGATGAATTTACTCAAAGCTGAAGGTGCAGAGGAAGGGCGAGGTGTAGCCAGAATCTGCTGGACCTTCTTCGTTCCAGCCAGCTGAGTAAGAACTGTAGGGCACTTGATAGCATTCGATCTTTCAAGGTGGTATCTCGCTTCCCAAGCTTGCTGATCAGGGTAGTCTGAAGGTCCGTATCCAGATCGCATGTATATAACGGCGACTTCATATACCTTGGAAGGGTTTCGTGGAAGATGATACAAGAGTTGTCGCTTGGAAGTGTCTGCGATCTTGGTGTGCTCCAGGACTTGTGAGTACGGCAGTCTGAAGATGGGGATGGATGGCGAAGAGTTGATGACTTGGTACTCAAGGTGGCGCTGATCAAAGATGTTCCTCTCGCCATCCTGTACGAGAAAGATGACACACTTCTGGTGCCCAAGCTCGGATTCAGGATAGACTTCGTATGCTGCCTCAATACCTGCTGCCAAACCGCGAATGCTGATATTTTCAGGCAACTCTAGTGACCCTTGCGCAATTGAGTTCTCCAAGACTGGATACTCTGTAGTAGCGAGGTACCTATCAATGTCAGAATGATTGTGCTAAAAGTTTTGATTGTTAAGGGGCAAGTACTTATGAAGGTCGGAAGTATGTGTTGAAAGACCGCCGAAAGAAGCAGCGATAGTATTGAATTCAACCTGCTTGACTTGCAATGATGGAGGAGAAGAATGGGTATCTTGGTGAACCATGTAATCTGATCTAAACAGACCTAGGGATAGAGGCTGTGATCATGTTAATGGGAAACCCTGGGGATGTGGCGAGAGATTTCTACCTGTGTATATCCCTCAGCTTTGACCTTAGTATGGACATCCCATAGGTTTCGAATGAACTCGTCGCCGTCTGCGACTCTATGGCATTTTAGAATCTTCAACATGAAACTTGCATGAGTAGTTACCTACTCCTTTACAACCTGGGCTAGAAACTCTTCATCCCTGCTTACCGAGGCGTACAGCTCGTTGTAAGTCTTTTGAACCGCCTTACCCTGAGCGAAGCACTGTTTGGGGAACGGGCTAGGGAAGAGAGTGACGGGGACGTTGGTGGCAGCAATTCCTTTGGGGTCTGCCTCGGCGGATATGACGGTGGGAGGAGGCCTCACTGCGAGACCATTGCCTATCGACCAGTCCTTGACGGTCTCGATGAGGGCTTCCCTTTCTTCGGCCCTGAGAGCGGGCGGGTATTCCCCGCTTGTAAGAGATGCCATGATACCGAAGACGACAGAGTTATTCAGTAAGAAGGTTTACGAGAGAGTCAGATTCAAATAGATTGATGAACGGATAACTTTTCGAGGAGTATCTTTTTGGTGAGAAGCGTTGGCTTGCGTGCTTGGAAGCTTTGCGCCGGATGGGGTGGCTTAATAATTCAGTGGGTGCTTCTAGACAGAATTGGAGAAAGGCTGTGTCCACAGGGATGCATAAGGGTCACAAGCCAGGTCTACTGTTGAATTACTTAGCGTTTCTGAGTAATGATCCACTATAAAGTGAATATTTACATCTCTTTGTATAGGTAGGTTGGATTGTCTTGGGTTTATGGCGTATTCCTTTACATCATGAGGGGCTGTGATGGGCATGGCGGGGTAATAAATATTGTTCAATACCTTAATACCAAGGTAGGCAAACAGACGATGCAAGGCACATGGAGGTAGATTGCTGCAAAATGGATCATACAAAAAACGAGGTTTTTTGATAATAAGTATTTACTGAGAAGCACTGTCAATGCTAAATTTGGTCCAAGGCATTCATGATAGCAAGATCTGCTCTAAATCTTCATTCTGACTGATAGTGGGGCACGGTAGATCTCAAAACAAGATTTTCACTTCATCGATTTAGCGAAGAATACATAACGAGAGAAAGGAAACGTATCATGTCCGTGATGTTCATAAATCATGTAATAGTCATTCCAACTCATGGAAAACACCTGATATCTACCTCCAAGGTGTATAAGTTGATTCGGGGTTCTAGGTCACGTGAGCACGCAACAGCCCCGCTGATCGCCGCTTCCCTAGAGGTACAAGCGCAGTATATGCAACAACGCGCTTTCCATTGATGAAAGACGGGGAGCTTTGAGGTCAAGACTACTAAGGTTGATAGTTGTTTGCTTTTCTCGGCGTACCACGATTTCTGCAAGCTTATCGATCATTTTCTCCGCTTTCTTTGTTTCTCATATTGACCTCTTCCACCACCTAAACGAATCGGAGAAGCCTCTAAAAAGATAAATCTACTTTCTGATCGCTCTTCTCTGCATTCATATTACACCCTATCGCGTGCTCTGCTGCACCCTGTCGTTTTCGCCCCGTTCCGTTCTGGGCAAACTTTCCCATCAAAAGCTACTCGCCCAAGTGCCTTGCCTAGTCTGGTAAAGGCACGTTTGCTACCCGTCTATCATACACCTCAAGGTTGTGAGGAAGCGATAACAGCCACTTCTAGCTGGCGGCTATGCGCATCTCCTCCCGCTGTCTTTTTAATTGCTGAGCAAAGGCTCAGCAGATCTGGTATCGCAGCCCATGTTTTTAACCATCCTCTTCGGTACGTTGTTTCCCTTCGTTGCTGCCTGGTTTCATCGTATTACTCTTTCACAACAGCGCTAACTGTCTCAGAAACTCCCTTCATCGTGCTTCCTACGGCACGTGCAACAGCAAATGGAAGACGCCGGAGATGATCCCTACTATTGGGATGTTGGCATCGTGGCTGGCCGACTATGCGCGCCTGAGTATCCGTGGAGCCGCAATCCTGACTCTCTCGCAGCACGCATTTGGAGTGAAGAGCTTGACGGTAAAACTCTTTTGACATTTGAGCATGTATGCTCACGCCAAGAGTTAATGGAGTGCCTAGGCATCAAGATTGCCCGCCATAAAGCTGCTCTTGTGGAAGCCATTGTCACACTTCGATCTAAAAGCAAGGGGTATTGGCAATGGCAGCAGGATTTCAAGCGAAAGCAATCAAGCTGTTGGGGTGAAGAAGTCGATTGGTCTGCGCCAGGCCCAGTGCAACAACCATTCTCAGCCATGTTGCCTAACGGAGATGGTCAGAGAGAAAAGAAGGCATCTAGTTCATCTTCTATTCCAAATGGGACGCTTTCCGATATTCTCAAAAGACCAGTTGGCGAAAACCAGATGCCTTTTCCGACGGAAGATTCCACTATTACAGATACTAACCACTCACCCGCCCAACCGCTCTCTGGCCAAGTGCCAGACGATGCTGAGAGATCTAAAAAACGTAGACGGGTGGTGCCTATGCTTCTGGCAGAGGAACCACGCAACGCTTCCGCAGCCTTCCTACCAACAGAAGCTGATGTACTCAACTATACGACAGAGCAATTTGGCGCGGAGCTGAACAGCGATGTCATGCTAGGCTTTCAATGGGAAAACGCACCTCCCTGGGCTTACTTGGGGGAAGGTGTGATTCCAAAAGAGGACATCCTATCGCCAGCCGGCACGTTGAGTTCTTTGACCTTAGAGAATGAGCACTCTTTTGCTGCTGTTAGCTGGCGCAGACTTCCACCGGCGAGGAGGATAGTGGCGAATAGATTCATAAAGCGGCTTCTTACAGGCCGTTCCCGCATCTCCACCCATTCTTCGAGATCACCCAGTCCCCGTTCCGACCAGTCTGATAAGATCCTCGATTTGGACGATCTTGATATCGAACTTGATGCGGAGACACTAAGGGAGATGGAAGAGGAGGAACTCGAAAACGAAAGGCTTGATGCTCTTACAGAAGAACCCGAGCTCTATCCTTTTGTCCCCCCTGAACGAGTTGCTGAGATACTCAATGAGGCTATCGCAGCTATCGAAGCCAACTGGCGTGAGAAGAAGCTTCCGAAATACGAGCGGAAAGCGTATAGTTTATGGCAAAAGTCTCGACGCCACGGAACAAGGAGGCTACAAATACAGCAAGCTCACCAGACAGCCACATATCTCGTCGAACGTATAGGAAAGATTTGCTTTGAAATCCAAAAGCAGGATTGGACGATGGAGACGCCTTACCGAGACGCAGCTAAAAACCTTGAGCAAAGCTTGGAAGACAAGTTGTATCATGTGTGGTTGACCAATATGCTTGGATCTTCGAAATCACCCCCCAAGCCACAGGGCGTTCCTCGCCCGAAACAAGCCAACGTGCGGCAGCCAGAAGGTCTTTTGCAAGAAGAGGTTCTCACTAGTTCTGAAGAGGAAGACTTCATCGTTCCTGATGAGGAAGAGTTGATCGCTCCTGAGGATCACATGAATGTAGTCGAAGACGGTCACACAGACGCAAATTGGGGTTCACCGATCGACCTTTTGAAGGAGGAGTCGCCCGGCTCAGAGACTGCTTTCATGGACCTTACCCAGGATGACATAGAGGACGACGAAACCTCTTACATAGGCATCCACGGCTTCGATGTAACTAATCCGATCGATCTAACTAGCCCTGTCAAATCAGCCAACAACCCTCGGCCAAAGAAACCCTGGAAAGGAAACTCCATTACCAGAAGCAGTGCCCCCGAAAGCGCGTTTCCAGCGAGCAGCTCGGTTGAAAGCGAGGTCTCTGATGATCAAGCTCCCACTGGCCCCATATCTGAGAGCCACGATCCCGGGGGCCGACCTCATGAATCTCGCCCACCAACACCTCCCCCTCCCCCTAAAAACACATTCGAGCCCCCGACAATTGATCATTTTGGTAGTCTGCAACAGGTTGCTTCGCAATCTCCGAAAGGATATGCCAAACGCAAAGATCGATGGCGATTGTTGATTGCCGAAATGTGGCACATGGAACACGCACGGCGAAAGTCAGCAGTGGATATGATTCTTTCGGATCACCCTGACGCAGTTTGGGATAACCACATCGCGCCCTACCTCATTGGCCCTCTGAGAAATGCCCAAGAGTTAAATCAAGACAGCTATAAGCTGACTCTGTTTGATGTCGTGCGTTTATGTCACTGCTTTTTTCTATGCCAGCACTCCACCGAAGAACAAATGCTTTCTTACAAGGTTAAGAAAATGAGGAAGCGCCTCACCACTGCACGCGTCAGATTCTTGAAGCCTTTCTGCATGTTTGTTGAATTGCTCACACCCCACTTCCCAGAGGACAGTCAGATCTACAGACAAGACGCAGACGTTTTGGACGAACTTATGCCCGACGACGACGACGGCGACGACGAGCTTGACGATCTGGATGATGTCCTGGATGAAGACGATACTGGACGACAAAGACCAAAGGAAAAGGAGATAATTCGTGATAAAGCGGCCGTGGATCTTCGAGAGCGAGAGAATCAAAGGATCAAGGACCAAGAGGCTCGCAGAAAGAAACTAAGGGCAAATCTCGCCCTGCAAGGTTTTGTGTCAGGAGAAGGAACTCGCCTCATTATCAATGAGAGTAAGGAAGATGACCAAAGTCTGATCTATGTCAATGAACACATTGGCCCCAGAATCAAGAACCACCAGGTCGACGGCGTCCGCTTCCTGTGGAACCAGATCGTGCGTGATTCTAGTATACGGCAGGGCTGCTTGCTAGCTCACACAATGGGACTTGGTAAAACTATGCAAGTCATTACTGTTCTCGTGGCTTTAGCAGAGGCAGCTGAGTCTCAAGATCCATCCGTCGTGGCTCAAATCCCTGAGGATCTGAGAGATTGTCGGACCCTGGTCCTCTGCCCGTCCGCCTTGGTGGATAACTGGATGGACGAGCTTCTCAAGTGGGCACCAGAGAATTTGTTAGGCGAATTGCGCAAGATCACATCAGTCATGTCAATTCCCGAGAGAGCTTCTACCGTCTCAGCATGGGCTTCGAGCAAAGGTGTTCTGATGATTGGCTATAATATGTTCAGGAAAGTACTGGACATGTCTGAAGAGGTAGCGGACATCCTTACTGATCGTCCCGATGTGGTCATTTGTGACGAGGCACACTATATGAAAAATCGGAGTTCAAAAACTAACGACGCATGTTCACGCTTCAAAACGAAGAGCCGCATCGCGCTCACTGGGTCACCTTTATCCAATAGTGTGCTAGAGTACTTTGCCATGATCGATTGGGTCGCTCCGAACTTCCTTGGTCCTTACTCTGAGTTTCGTGAAATTTACGCGACTCCGGTAGAGAGGGGTCTTTATCACGACAGTTCAGCGGCTGAAAAGAGAAGGGCTCAGATGAAACTCAAAGCGCTTGAGCAGTTAGTGGCACCCAAAGTCCATCGACGTACAATTGCTGTTTTGAAGGATGAATTGCCGCCAAAGCAAGAATTCATCCTGTTCGTGCCCCCAACAGCACCTCAGAAGCAGTTATACCAACTGTACATTAAGGGTGTATCTAGAGAAGGTGGTGACACGCAGGCTGAGACTTTTGCTGCTATCAATCATCTCGGTTTGATCTGCACCCACCCGCGATGTTTCGAGGTAAAGGTCAGGGCGGTTCAAGCAGGCATCGTGACTAGTGGTGACGATGACGACAAAAAGTCCGACAACTCATTTCCAAGGGGCATGATTCCCGAGTTTTTGAAGACCCTACAGTCTTTTCGCGACCTGGATACTCCAGCTCTTTCTTTGAAAACAGAACTTTTGAAGACAATCCTCGATGAAGCACGCCAAGTTAACGACAAAGTGCTCATTTTCAGTCAATCGTTGCACACACTAGATTATCTTCAGAACATGTGCAAGATGCAGAGAAGATCAGTGTGTCGACTGGACGGTAGCACCCCTATTGCAAATCGGCAAGCGCAGACCAAGGACTTCAACGAGGGTAGCAAAGAAGTGTTTCTGATATCGACGACTGCTGGTGGTGTCGGTCTCAACATTCAGGGAGCCAACAGAGTAGTCATTTTTGACGTCAGATACAACCCCTCGCACGAGCTACAAGCAGTGGGACGTGCTTATCGTATTGGCCAGCAGAAGCCCGTTTTTGTCTATCGCTTCATGGTAGCAGGCACTTTTGAGGACAATCTTCACAACAGACAAGTTTTCAAGATGCAACTGGCGTCCCGTGTGGTTGACAAGAAGAACCCCATTAGCTGGTCAAAGCGTAAAGGTGACGTTGTGACAGAAATCAGATACCGACCGGCAAGCGATCTCAAGCCTTATCTCGGCAAGGACCAGATTCTGGACAAACTCATCATGCTAAAAAAGGACGGAGAGGCGATTCGTTCCATCGTGACGACAGACACTTTCGAGGAGGAGGATTTGGGCGCGACGCTCACCGAGGAAGAAAACAAACAAGTTGCTGAGATGATCAGACTGAACTCTCTTCGAGTTTCAAATCCTGAGGAATACGCTAGGACAAAGGACAGGGTAGATCTTATGGAACAATCTGCTTTGTTCACACAACAAGATCAGCTCTTGCTCGCTCCAGTATCTCGTCAATTTGTACATCAGTCTTTTGATGGAACGTCGGATGTTGCTCCTCACGCACATCTCCAATCACCTTCAACACCTTACCATGCCGGGAAGGATCAGCCAGGCGCCAGCAATGGGGGGGCATCATTCGACTCAGGTATACCGGTAAGTTGCTCGACACCTTCAACCGGCCTTGACGCTTACATGGATGATAAGACGACTCGGCCTTTGTCTCAGCAGTTTATGGTACCAAGCCAGGGCCCAGTCCCAATGCCAATGGCTGGGGCCAACACGTTTTTCAGGAAACATCACCAGTCTGAACCAGCGGTCGTGCAACATACAGAGTCAACGTCGCCTTTGCAGCACCCGCGCCTACCACACAATCTATCTTCTCAAGAACCCCCGCGACAACCACCATTGCACGCCGTAGCAAATGAGCTCAAGAGTAATGCGCCTTCGATCGGCATATCGGACCAGGGCACAAAGCCAACCCAAAGTCTTGCAACACCACGTTCGGGCACTGTCTTTAAGCAAGGTGGACTCTTCAACGTAACTGAGATTCCTGCAAAGGTTGAATTTGAGACACGTCTGCGAGATAGTCTTCAGAACCTGCAAAAACGCGATATACCATTGACGAAAGGGGACCCCATCGAAATTGCTAAATCTCTGACAGTACGGCTGGATCAAATCCGTAAGGAGGGTGAGTTCGGTCTGTTGCCTGACAAGAGACGTTGGAAGGTACTCAATGGGTTTCTCTCACACGAAAAATTTGTGATCGCCATCATCTCGGGCTACCTTAGCCCGGACTATGTAGCTCTGGCCGATGAAAAGGAGTTGGAAGGACGAATTGAAACCATTGATGGACTCGAAGAAACAGCGATCCCTGCTCGGGCACGTGAGAAACTCAACTCACCGGATCCAAATGTATGAAAATTGACGACTCCAGCCCTTACAGGTCCCATTTTCCGATCGAGTTTGCTAACTTGCCGTCTCCAAGAACTTACAGAATATCAGACGCCGAAGTTCGCACCAGGGCGAGACACGATCCCGAGCAATAGACGACATCAAAGTAATGCGGGAAGCAATGGATAATAGGAGAAACCGAGCGGTCCGTCTACCATCATGGGCAAATGAGGCTCTTAGTAAGGAAAAGACCCGGGCATGGCCTGCAGTGGAGACATCACAAAGGCAGACCGGTTTCAGGGCTGAAACACCTCACGATACATGAGAATGTTCCTGCAAAACCTGTTCTTAGGGATTGGGACAGGAGTTTACGGGAGCATGCAGATAGGCAGCTGTTGGGAGAAGCGTACGGGAAGGAACGAAGTGATTGCGATGGCGTTTACGGCATGGCATACTATTGAGCCAGACGATACCCTTTTGAGGATTTGATTTCGTAGCATTTTGGAGGCATGGCATACAGATGGGGGACTTTATTTACAGTCGTACTCTTGGTTCCGACATGCAAGGACTCTGCCAAGAGAAAAGCTTGACGCGACACTGCGTTGAAGCTATGACAATGCTAGGGAATCAGATGTTTTGATCTGTGGACAGGTATTCTTTGACGAGTCACGTTTGTCGCAGCCTGGACTATTTACATACAATGAAACGGGAAACGATGGCGAACTGTCAACAACGCCTGGTTGGTCCCACATAGCATTCGTGATTGACGCTGTATTAGATTATTACCTAACGCCCTGCTCCTGTGAATCGAGGTCAAAGTCAGCCAAAAATGATGCATGACAGAATTCGGCAATTATGACTCAATTTGATAGATTAGGAAAAGTCTAGATTTTAGAGTCTATTCGGGCAGGTAGCGTAGTTTTTCACAGACGACAGAAGAATGAGGCAGCAGACATCGATGCTGGTCAAAGTTGTTTGATGGAAATCATGGGTTTGTGCGTATTTTGAACAGTTGATTCTCCTGATTATTGTTGAGCAGTGGGTACTCGAATATATCGTACGAGGCGTTACGTGCAAGACCGAGAGTATTTCGGACTCGGGGACTTGGGCTAATTGGTACGGGGTATCCGTAAGGTGTCCTTGACCAGTTGAAGCCATTGTTTCCGATGAGGAGATAGTGTGATTACTTAAGCATTCTGCTGTACAGATAGACAGGTATGACCAGTACTTGAAGACTCTTAAATCATGACTTATATTGATTCCAAAGAAGGGTTAGGTAAGTGAGATATGTCTGCAAATAGCATTTCAGTTCATCATGCACCAGTGACTGTGGCATCGGAATAGATCTAGCCCCTCCAGCTACCCAGGCTAGGTCCCCGGAATCTAAAGTAGAAAAAAAGAACCAGGCCAATCAAGAGTGAGGTATTGGTTTACGTCGTTCCTGAGTTTGACTCGGGCGGCGACACCGTACCATTTACCGTTGCCTGGTACTAGGATGAGCGGGCTTTACGTTGCGGCTGCGGGCCGCACTGAAGCCGCAACTTATTTTCCATAAGTAAAATTTTCTTCTCTGGTGATGTCTCCGATTATAAACTTAGAGGTGAGAAGCGATCTAACACTAGCTGTGAGGTAGTAGAAACTAGTATTCGTGTCCGAATTGCGTACATGAGTGGTTGAAGCATTTCAACTGTCAAAGTAGACCTTTAGCCAATGGATGGAATAATGCACCATGAACTTACCAAAAGAAGAAGTGGGGTCGTTTGAGAAAAAGGACGGAAGCGAGACGGAAGTATTATGTGGGTTCATGACCGACCGTTCTTACCGAACCACCGATTTGAGTTGACTTTATGGATAGTCCCTCTACCGCTTTATTTTCCCTCGGCTTCCTCTTTTTCTTCCTTCCTCTTCCTTACCCTCTTACCGCCATCCTCAATCTTACCTCTCACCATCTCTTCTCTCTGGGAGAAGCCAATTGCTCTTGTTCTGCATTGCTTGTTCGCTCTTGCGACCGAGTGTAGGCTTGTCATCGCTTCTTATTCCCCATCGCCTGGCATATTTGCCCCTCCACCGTTAAACTCCCACTGTTTGCCCCTCCGGGTCAACCACCAAAGTATTGCTTTCAACTAAACGAATACGCGCAAAAATGGACGCCGTACTTCGTCAATCCAAGGCCATGTGCCCCTTCATGAAGACGGCTACGCCCGCTACTCTGCGCGCCCTGTCGACCTCGTCTCGCCCCGCTCTTCCAGCTTCCACCTCGCCTTGCGGAGGCACCATGTCGAAGCTTCAACTGCTCGGCCAGCGATGCCCTGTCATGGGCAAAGCCATGGCTGTTCAGACCGCTAAGCACCGCGCTGCTGGATCTGTTCGTGCTTTCTCTGGTCATTCCAAGACTGGTAAGGCCAAGATTCACACCACCCGCAACAAGGAGGCGCGCGCTGTCGACAACCCGCTCTTTGAGGGTCGCGACAATGGTATGTTTAATATCTATATCTCCGTTTCGCCTATCACGATCCATTGATTGTTGTCTGACATTCGTATCTCAGCCCCCATCCCTCCTGGCCTTCATGCGAGCCGAAAGGCCGCGTCGGTTTCTCCAACTGCCGCTGCCGCCGCTGCCGGCTTCAACTCTGGCAAATTCGATTACGAAGGATTCTACAACGCTGAGCTTGAAAAGAAACACAAGGACAAGTCGTACCGCTACTTTAACAACATCAATCGATTGGCGAAGGACTTCCCCCGTGCGCACATGTCCGATAAGGAAGATCGAGTAACTGTATGGTGTGCCAACGACTATCTCGGTATGGGCCGAAACCCCCATGTTCTCAACAGAATGCATCAAACCCTCGAGGAGTACGGTGCCGGTGCCGGCGGAACTCGAAATATCTCCGGTCATAACAAACACGCCGTTGAGCTTGAGGCTACACTAGCTAAGCTGCATGCCAAGGATGGTGCCCTGGTGTTTAGTTCTTGTTACGTTGCCAACGATGCGACTTTGGCGACACTAGGCAGTAAGTTGCCTGAATGCGTCATTCTTTCCGACAGCTTGAACCATGCCTCCATGATCCAGGGAATTCGACACTCCGGCACTAAGAAAATGGTCTTCAAGCATAACGATGTCCAGGATCTGGAAGCCAAGCTGGCATCGCTTCCTCTGCATGTGCCTAAGATTATTGCCTTTGAGTCAGTCTACAGTATGTGCGGTTCCATTGGTCCTATCGAGGAAATTTGCGACCTTGCCGACAAGTACGGCGCAATTACCTTTCTCGATGAAGTCCATGCTGTTGGTATGTACGGACCAAGCGGTGCTGGTGTTGCTGAGCACCTTGACTGGGAGGCCCATGCCAACGGCGCCCCTCGCGGAACTGTCATGGACCGAATTGACATTATTACTGCTACTCTGGGTAAAGCTTATGGCTGCGTTGGTGGCTACATCGCTGGTAGCGCCAAGTTCATTGACATGATTCGATCTTTGGCCCCAGGCTTTATTTTCACCACTTCATTGCCTCCTGCTACTATGGCTGGTGCCCAAACTGCTGTTGAGTATCAAATGAATTACGATGGCGATCGACGACTTCAGCAGCTACACACCCGCGCTGTGAAGGAGGCCATGACTGCTCGCGACATCCCTATCATTCCCAACCCCTCCCACATTGTCCCTATTTTGGTCGGTAATGCTGAGACTGCAAAGGCGGCTTCCGACATGCTTCTCAAGGACTACGGAATTTACGTCCAGTCAATCAACTACCCCACCGTCCCCGTTGGCCAAGAGCGACTCCGTGTTACTCCTACCCCTGGCCACGTCAAGGAGTTCCGCGATCAGCTCGTTGAAGCCGTTGATGAGATTTGGAACCGTCTCGACATCAAGCGAACTTCCGACTGGGCTGCCGAAGGTGGCTTCATTGGTGTTGGCGAAGAGAACAACGTTCAGGAATCTCTTTGGACAGACAAGCAGCTCAACGTCGAGCAGGCCACCCAACAGATCAAGGCCGACGGCAAGGCTACCAACGGTGTTACCGAGGCTCTTCTGGAACTTGAGTTCAAGCAGGCTTCCGAAGTTGCTGCCGCTACCTAAGTGTAGAGCATACTTTGCAGCATACTCATTCTGCCATCAATGGTAAATGATGCGCAGCAACCAAATTCACTTCTATATAACAACCATTTTGAGATATCTATTACCATATATCCTATCATTTGGATATGTGAATTGAAATATTTTATGCCCATCATCACATAACGTGTTGTATGGCGCAACAACACATATTATTGATCCCTGCTATTCCTGTGATTTCATATTTCGAATATCTCCATCATGACTTCCAGATGGGTACACATTAAACTAATCCGTCATATGATGTACTGACACATTTCTCCCGTACCCGGAACAAGGTTCCGCCGACATTCAACTAGAGAATGGCGCTGAAGTCTTGACTCGTTAGTCCTCCTGTCCGTTGGCGCGGAGCCGGAGGATCGGCAAGATTTTGAGGTCCGTCTCCGTTTTCAAGACAAGATCCCTGCCTGCAGATATTCCTAGGCCAGTCAAACGACGTTGGATGCGACCAGGGTCAGAAGAATATCATTCAGTAACTCGGGGGCTGTTGCTGGTTTCTTCTCCGTCTCCTTTTACAAAAAACGCTATATTTCCTACCTAAGTGATGACAAGATGAGTCCCAGCCTAGACTCAGCTCAAGCTAAGAACAAGGGACCAAAGGCCTGCACAACATGCGCCAAAGCTAAGGCAAGGTGTATTCCAGGGCCTTTAGGGAGCCTCAAATGCGACAGGTAAGTCATGATGATTGGTTTCTGCCGGAACCAAGCTTGTCCCTTCCTTACGATACAGCATGCAAGATGTATGCGACATGACGGATGTGTGCAGCTGCTGATAACAGAATCTCAACTTTAAAGGTGTCACCGATTGGAGAAGCAATGCGTGAACCAGACTCCGGCTCTGGCCAGACCCCGTAGAAGTCCAAAACTTTCTAAGATAGCAGCTCTAGAGAAGCGTTTGGAAGAGTTAACGTCCCACGTAAGGCGTGAGTCCTCAGATGAAACCTCGCCTCCATCTCCAGCAGAAGAAACACGGCCGGAAGTTGTGCCAAATTCTGATGCATGGGGATTCGATCACTTATTCCCATCAAAGCCCGGGACTGACAGCACCCCTGGTAAACATCCTCCACCATCAGCTCCGGACAAGCCACGACCATGGGATACCTGGTGGCCCACGCCGCGTGAAGCGGAGCTGCTGCTTGCTGGTTATAGGACCAACGCATGTCTGTTCCCGTTTGTGTGTGTGCCGGAGAATATGACTGCCTTGGAGCTGCGTGAACATCGACCATTTCTGTGGAAGGCCGTCATGATGGTGGGGTGCTTTCTTGACGGAGCCAGACAAGTTAAGCTTGGCCAAGAGCTGTTGTCTGAGATTGGCCGATCGGCTGTCGTAGACGGTTTGAATAGTCTTGACCTACTGCAGAGCCTGCAAATGCTGGTGGCCTGGTATGTGCTGAACCTGGAAACCGATTGTCACAGCAACCCCCCTTCTGACTTGTTGCAGGTTCCATTATGCGTTGAAAGGCTCGCAAGTGACAAATCTTCTGTTTCTTGCTCGTGCTATATGTGTCAACCTGAAGTTCAAAGAAGATGCGAGCCTTCAAGGAGAGGCGTTCGACCGGAATCTCGAACATATGAGAATATATGCTGGGACCTATTATCTAAACACTTTGTGGGTTTCGCCATTTGGTTCACGAAGCTTAACTAACTCTTGGTGTAGGGTATTTACAGCTAATAAACGACCTGACGCCCTCATGAACACCAATCATGTGGACACGTGCTGCAGAGTTCTTGAAACAACTATGCAGTATGCACAGGATGAGTATCTGGTCAAGCTTGTGCGTATCCAACAGCTAGCGCAATCCATATCCATCGCCATGTCGCCGGATAATCTGAATCAAACCGTCAAGAGCGTACCTTTAACAGCGGTAATTCAATCATTTGAGAAGCAGTTGCAGCAGTACAGAAACTCACTTGGGCCAAGATTTGCCGACAACGGTATGTATCATGCCATCAAACCTGATGATGACCTGGACCTAACCATGTATGTTCCAGACAATCTCAAGACTCATGTCAACGTGGCCGAAGTGCTCCTGTATGAGATCGCCATCTCGGATCAACACTTTGCAGCATCTTGTCTTCCTTTGACGGATCGTCTTCAACTTCTATGGGCTTGCGTCAGGTCTCTGAAGACTTTCTTCGACATCCGGTTCGACCATCGTGAACTCGAACGTCCGCGCTTCCTATGCATGAGTGCGTCTGAGTTAGTGTACACCATTATTGTAGGTATCAAAGTCGTGACACTTCAGTTGCCAGGATGGAATCTTGTCAATATTCACGGAGAGCTCGACATCGTCCAAGTCATGAGTCAACAAGCTCAAGATCTAGATATTATAGTTGAGCGTCGCAAACATGGCAATATGTTGGGCGCGGCGACACCTGCAGGAGTTCCAAGCCCGTCACCTCCACCTGATCCGTTCGAGAGGCTTGTGAAGCAACTCAAGTCAGTAAGGGACCTGGTCAGAGCTGAGAGGCAACGATTACTTGCCGGGTCTGGTAACTCCGACCTTGTGGATTTTAGTTCAGATTTCTTGATGGATGACTCGGGGATTGACTTTTGGCAAGCGGCGGCGACGAGAGGCTTCAACGTGTGGAACATAATTGGCGATCCCGGAGTTTTGAACGAGTCAAGTTGATGTATCGGAACAGTCGAACAAATTTAATGTGTTATATACCACGGGCATTCCACTAGTCCATGTATGGTCTTTTAATATGCATCGTCATCAACGCGGTCCACTGAAGAAAATGAAGCATTTCTCATCACCCATTGAGAGTTTTTCATATGTATCAGAGATCTTGACTTTAGTTTACTGAAGTGACATCAAGATCCACCTCTACTGTCTCGACCTTTGCCATTTTCAGCCAATGTAAGTCGCCTTTAGCAGTGGACTGTCGAATGCCGTACAGCTCATCGAGGAATGCTGGCACAAATGTTCCAGGGCCACGAACCTCGTTCCTCTCGGCGGCGAGTTCAGCCGCGAGTCCAAACATGACAATCCCGGCCACAGCTGCAAGAAAAGGATCAGCACCATATGCAGCAACCATGGCGCTGACGGTTGTGCCGAGAGTGCATCCAGTGCCTGTGACTTCTCCCAGATAGGGGTGTCCGTTGCTGACAGCCATGGTGCGAACTCCGTCGCTCACAAGGTCGACGGCACCTGTAAGTACGACAACGTTATGGCGTTGCGAGGCGATAGAGCGCACGAGTGAGGCTTTTTGGGAAAATGTGAGAGACGAGGTTGAATCAACACCTCGTTGGGTGATGGTGGCGCCCGCGACGGTCTGAATCTCACCTTCGTTACCTTTAATTACAGTGAAGCGCCCAGCGTCCAGGAGTGTCTTGACGGCGTTGCGGCGAACGGCGGTAGCACCAGCGCTGCAAAGTTTGAGTTTATATATACGTTTCACAACATCAGAAGTTATAGGAGAAACTTACCCGACTGGGTCGAGAACGATAGGTCGATCAGCTTCGTTGTAGGCCTTGATGGCTTGGAGGTAATTCTTCAGGCCGTCGGGAGTAACGGTGCCCATGTTCACAACGAGGGCACCGCCAAGTTTGGCGAGATCAGCGGCTTCTTCAGCATAATTGGCCATGATAGGACTCGCCCCGACGCAGAGAGCTACGTTTGCGGCGAAGTTTTGGACGACCTGACATGACCATGTGAGAAGTTGGCTCTATGCATGAAGAGTTATACTCACCAGATTGGTCATGTTGTGCGAGAGAGGCGTCTTGTCAGCGACGGCCCTGATGACCTCTGGGATCTTGGCAACAATGACCTTGCTAAGAAGATCGCTAGCGGCAGCAGCGGGATCGGTAGCAGCAATAAGAGCGCTGACGACGGCGACTCCATCGAGGCTCTTGACAGGAGATCCGGCTGCGGCGAGAACAGGGGCTGTGTTACTGGCGTTGATGCCACCGATACAGACTGTAGGGACAGATCCATAGCCAGCGCTATGAAGAGCCGAGAGTATATCGCGGACTCCTGTAGGACCGATGATGGACTTGGTATCTTTCTTGCTGATTTGTTGTCAGGGGCTGGGTCATATCTAGAATGTAATGTGTTATGTCACTCACGTCTGGGTTGAGTAGACTGTTCCAATACCGAGATAATCTGCCCCAGATTCACAAGCCTTGAGAGCCTCTTCCTTTGAGCTTGCAGTTACACCGATGATCTTGTTTGGGCCCAGAAGCCTTCGTGCTTCTTCATATGCTGTGTCCTGTTGTCAGAACATAACCGGCTTGTGTACTTGGAACTCAACATACCCATGTCATCTTGACCAATATGAACACCTTCGCAGTCTATTTCCGCAGCGATATCAACACGGTCATTGATGAGAAGGGGGACCTTGTAGCGTTGCGCAATGGCGTGGAGCTTCTTTGCTGTGTCTGCGGCAACACTGCGCTCGCTATGCTTGTCTCGGTACTGAAGAATAGTGACACCACCGCGCAAAGAAGCCTCGACGACCTCCTCAAGGTTTCGGTCGCCAAGGATATCATGCGTTGAGTCTGTGACCAAATAGAGGCCGTAGTTGGCCGAGGGTTTGGCCATGGTTGAGAGATGTTGCCAGTAAAAGATGCTGGCTAGTTTGATCAGTGTTTGGTGATGGACACGATGGGACGAATATGAACCTCAAATGGTGTTTTGTGAATTTATACCAAAGATTGGTCTGTTTTCAGAGAAGAGACTGACTTGTGTTAATACGGCCGAGAGTTGCAGGAGTGGAGTGGCATATGAGCGACTTAAATTAATTGATGAGGTAAAGTGAGGTGAGGTGATCGAGGTATGACATAGGGTAAGGAGATTGACTAACAGGAACAACAATATTTATCTGCATGAACAAAATCCAATTCGTATTATTTACGAGCAGTACATTATTTATCATCATAAGGCCTTTCTTATATTATACACACTCCCTTTTTATGATTTCAAAACCTCGAGATATCACGTCCAAAGATCCACGTGATCAGCCAATAAAATGGAATCATGAGCTTATTCTTCACACTCATACTCTTTGTCAAGTACGCCGTCCGCCAAAGAATCCACGCCGCTCGACCCTTGAGCTCATCAGCACCGCTTTGATGAATCGCCCTCCATCCTCCGAGATACGCCATAGTACCCCAGTTGCGGAACTGGAAAGGCGCTGTTGGGGCGCCCTGGCTTGACGTTTTGCCGTTGAATCTCTTGCCTAGATACGTCGCCTGTTGACTCGCTACTTGGGCTGTAGCAGGGAGTGCTTGGTCCTGGATGTTGGCGCAGTCGCCGATGGCGTAGACGTCTGGGAGAGCCTTTGTGATTTCTTTGCCGAAGGCATCTTGAGTCTCGACTTGCACGCGGAGATGATCATCAACAGCGAAACCGCCTGTTTTGCTGTTCTTTGCGATCTTGCCTAGGCCTTCGATCTCACGACCGACTAATCTTCCAACGAGAGGGTTCTGCATAAGACCTGTGCTCCAGACTACGACGCCCGCGGCCACCTCCTCCGGCTCTTCTTTGATGCGCATGAGAAGAACGTCCTCGTCGCGACGGATGCCCAGGAGGTGATGCTCCGTCTTGACTCGAATACCCGCCCTCTTGAAGATGTTCGTTGCGTATGCGGCTAGGTTGCGATCGAACATGGGCAGGACTTTGGGTGCAATATCGTAGATGGTGATGGCAACGTGAGGCATTAACTCAGGATATAGCTTGGACAAGTCCTCGTGCACAAGATCGTGGAGTTCAGCAGCAAACTCGATACCCGTAGGGCCACCACCGACGACCGCAAAGTGAAGGAGTCGTTTTCTCTGGGCATTGCTCGCGCTGGGTAGAGCCGCCTGCTCGAACTTTTGCAGGACCTTGAGACGCACCGTCCGGGCATCTGTGGCATCCCGAAGAAAACATGCATTTTCTACAACGCCCTCGACACCAAATGTTTGACTGTAGCAACCGACAGCCACCACAAGCTTGTCATACGGAACCTGGAACTCAAGACCCTTTTGAAGATCCTTTCCGGCACGAGCAGTGATACCGTCGCGGTGGTTGGCTTCGACGGTGATGGTCTTGTTGGCAAAGTCGATGTCTGAAGCCCAAGCCTGGTGGAACTCTGTAAGGCCGAGTTTGCGACAGGGCTCGACGGCTGCGCGGAACTCGAGAGTGCCTACGGCTGTTGAGGCGATGAGAGGAGTAAAGACGAAATGTGAGCGAGGAGATATGAGGATGCGGGCGGCTTTGGAGGGGGATATTGTCTTTGCGAGGGCGTACCCCGCCCAGCCTGAGCCTAGGACCACGATCCGTTCTTTTGAACCTGAGAGAAAGCTCATGTTAGTCATTGGGGTTTGAAGTCTAAACATGGCACGCGGCTCAACCCTCTTAAGTCAAGGGAATCAACGCACAAGCCAACTACTCACCATCATTAGAGGCTGTTGTACTCGCCAGTCTCTTGCTATTGTAAACGAACCCCCCCGACCTCACCAATAAGCGCTGCCCTTGGCACCCGAGACCAACCATGGCGTATCTCTTTTCAATTTCGTCCTAAGTAAAGCAGTGCCGCGAGTCTCGCCGTGTAAGTGGATTGCTTTCTCTCCACTAGCTGCCTCCACTAGGAACCAAGGCGATAGGATGAATACTCGACATAGAAGAGACTCAAGTAGTCTAGAGCAAGAAGACAACGAATGTCCAACAGCTTGAGATATAATGAGGTTGGTATAGGCCGTAACTAAGCGGGCTTTGACTTGTACTTAAGCTATTTCACTTTAGCTATGCTATACAAAGCCGTCACCATCAACGCTGCATACGTAGTTTTGCTCTAGCAACTGAACTAACCCCTAGGCCCTGCACCCGAGAACCCCCCTGCCGGCAGATCAGCCGGTGGGGGTGCCCTGTAGACGGTTCTTGCACAATGAGAAACCCCCGGACCTCCCGGCGAAGAGCTCCGTCAACGATAATTCATCGGATCTTCACCTTGACGGAGACACGGAGACTACCAAAGGCCAAAGACCCGGCCGCCCGGACAACTCATAGAACCCGACATATTGTCTCATTTTGACCTAGTGAATTGTAATCACTACTGCGGTAAAGTGTCATTTCTGACTCACATGCCATTTGCGTTTACGGTCCGAATATACCTGCACTCACTTACATGCCTGTTCCTTTCATTCTTTCCGTATTTCTTCCCTTCGACCTTATTCGTCTTCTTGACATGTCATCTTGAACAAAAAAAAGAAGATCTTCTCCATGTTACATAGTAAAAAAGCTAAACGACTATAAACTCTCTACGTCATAGTATAGCTTGCTTATTCCAACCAGGCTTTTCAATAAACAAGTCCAATCCTTCTCTCCGTCGTCCACCTCATGTTCATTATCTTCTCCTCACGTCTATTGTAACATGGAGTCTAGGCTTTCTCCCAACACTCCCTCAATCTTGACGATCCATCGGTGTGTCTCTCGCTCAACTACCTCGTCATCATCCTCCTGCAACTCACTGATGCGAGGTAGCATCTCGTGCAACATTGATAGCCACTCCTCGCCCAGGCGGTCGGTCAATGCCTGCTCACACTTAACCGCGGCTAGTCTTACTGCTGCAGACTCGGATCGCAGGTGCTTCAGCAGTGCAGAGTTGAGCTCCTTCTGATGAGCCTGTGAGTCTGCCGCCGAGGCCAGCTCCACTGTTGTAGGGATTAGTTCCTCTGTCACATCCACAGTAGCAGCATGTGAGAACTGCTCCATCAGCACCGGTCCAACGGCACTGAAGTGGGCCGGAGCCTGCCAGAAGTCATCCTGGTCATGCTCGAAACAGTTAGCCAGGGTCTGCAAAACCCTTGCCCAGAGTTGTTGCTCCTCAGGATTCTTCAGGTCCGCTGACTTCAGGATATTGACTGCGTCATCCACAATGTATGTAGCGTAGTTGGTGACAATTGACTTGAGGGTTCCAAAGAACGCCTCAAGAAATCCGTAGACGCTGTATCGACGCAGCGAGCGTCCAACTTGATCGGTCTTTGACAGGCCCGAGCTGGACCACTCGATGATCTGCGCAAATACGGGCCGGAATGCTGCATCGTTGAGCTTGTAAATCATTTTCAACGCCTTATCGTTGGCGCTGGCGTCGAGAGCACTAAGTCTCAGAAGATCTTGCTCGCCAAACTCGCCCTTGGCACGTTCCTGTCGTCGAAGGTCGAATACCTTTGTGATGATGCCCGACAGTAGCGTAGCGTTCTTTGAAATGCCAGACTTGGGGTGCTTGTCAATAGCCAAGCCCAGGACGTCAAGATATTCAGCAACAGCCTACAACAGTTAGCTGTGGTTCTCTCAAAATATATGCATATTAAACTTACAGAGAATCCGGCGCTCCTAGCACTCTCCCAGTTTCGGTCCAGTGCCGAGAAGATCTCCTTTGCCTCCAGCTGCTTGGCCAGGAAGTGGAGGCAGTCAACGCGGCTTTCCCTTGCATCGTCATCCAACTCAATCTCAGCAGACTTGTTGGAAACCTCTAGAATTCGGTCAAGATAAGTCGAAAGCATGTAGGGAAGATGTTGGGCAAGGGCGCTGATGAATCCGTAACTGGCAACGTGAAGCTCCTCGTCTCGTGTATCCTCCTTCAGACTTTCGTCAAGGTACTTGACTGACTTGGGAATTGCGCTCGGCAGCACGGGAACGATAGCGTCTTGAAGCACATCCACAAGAGAGGTAAGACACAAAAGTGCCATTACCCGAAGGCGCTCTTCAGACTGTCCTAAGCAGTGCTCGCCAGCGATTGTGGTAGCAGCTGCCACAACAGCCTCGATATCCTTCTTACCGTATTTCTCAGAAATCTTGTCCACGCAGGTGACAGCGGTGTGCTTGTACCGTATGTCGGTCGACTCCCTGATGCCGGCAGTAAGTTGAGGGAGGAATGCCAATAGGACAGATCGTGAGGCGGGATCAGTGTTGCTCTCTTGGTCGACCCGAACCTCAAGGGCGCGGAGAACCTTCTGTCGTAGACCCATGTCAGGTCTATCAAGTAGATTCTCAACAGCCTTGATGAACTCTCCGATCGATAACAGGTTGAGATGATTAGAAAGAGCCTGTCCACAACGGCCATGAAGATTCTTGTTCGCCTTGACCGTGTCAGCCAGAACAAGAATGTTCTCAAGAAGAGTAGCGTAGAGCTCTCTCAGTCTTGATGACTCCATGTCGTCATTCTCCATCAAGCCACCAATTTGTGCCCTAAGCTTTTTGTTGGCCAAAAAGCTGGGGAACGCCGACAACTGGCGAAGAGCAATTGCCTCGAGATCCTTGTCCTTGTCGTCTTTGTCGTCGCTGATTCCAAGTAGAACAAAAGAGATACCAGGCTTGGTCTTGAACAAATCGGCAATAAGGGCAAGCATCTTGACGAGTGTGTCGAGTTGTGTTGGGATGCTGAAGTGGTTCAACAACTCGATAATGAATGTCAAAAGAGCATCACTGGGGCCGTAGCGATCGACCAGCATGCTGATAAGGGCGTGGAGGAAGTCTTGGGGACCGAGAGTTTCAACAAGGGCAACAAACAGCCCATGTCGTCGATGGGCGGGAATGTGCTCGTATGCGGTTGTGAAGCTCACGAGGATGTCAGAAGCACCAGCGACTGGGCTCTTCTGTCCTTGGCGCAAAGATTCGATCAACGGGGGAATAACCTCCTTTATAGTCTGGGACACGACATGAGCTGAGTAATCATCGCTTTGACGAAGTACTGAAGTACCCATGAAGGTGAAGATGGGCATGACACTATGAAGGACCAAGTTCGGAGCAGTGGTGGCCAGACTAGCGATCAGGAGAAGCGCAGCATTTTGCACGACAGGGCTAGAAGATCTTTGAATGCAGTTAACAAGCAGATCTCCGTACCCCCCAGAAGTTTCAATCTTGAGCTTCTTGTTGGACTTGTAGGCTGGCATCATGGCAAGCAGACTTCGGAGGATAAGGTTCTGCAGATAGCCCAGTTCCGAACCAACCACCGTTCTAAAGTGCTGGAGCTCAGAGAGGGCAATGAACAGACCATCCAAAAGCTGGGGATGCTCGACCGGTTCCGAGTTCTCAACCAACTGCAGAACGAATGTGACGTTTCGTAGCGCTTGGCTAAGTTCAGGAGTGACTTGTGTGACGAGGCCACGGTCACCTCCGGAGGCGCTTGTTCGGCGTCGCTTGTTGGGTGGAGGCTCTGTGACCATCTTAGTTCCAGTCTGAATTGATTTAAGGAAGTCGTCGAGGATATCAGTAGTGAGTCGCACGTGCCGCAGCAAGTCAGCAGCCTCTGCGGAAACAACTGACTTGTCGTCAGTTGAGACCGTCGACTCGTGTGAGAGTTCCAACAACTGTTCAGCGGCTGTGTGCTTGACGTCAGGCTTCATTGAAGACCACATCTTCTTGATACGAGCAAAAATGGCGCGAACAAGGTCAGCCTTTTCTCTCTGCTCTGGCTTCCTGAGGAATTCCAAGAAAAAGTCGAGTCCGGCAATGTCATTGGGAACTACGACATCAACGAAAAAGTTGTCCATGTCTGACTTGTCCAGACGTTCCGCGTCACAGAGCTTGTCCGCTTCGTCGTCACTAAAACTAGCCCACCATTGCAAAACAGGAAGTAGAAGCTGTGTTCTGGTTGTAGTGCCAACTCCTCGGACTTCGTTGACTGTCTTTAATAGCCTGCTCTTAACCAGGATCAAAGGTGTGTTGACGATGTGTGAAGCAAGGAACTGGAGGAGAGATAGTCTTCCAGGTTGAGATAGATGGTCCTTCTTGTCCAATACAGGATCAGGTTTAGACTGATATTTGCCCTGTTCAATTGCAGTACGAAGTACAGCAGTGATATGTTCAGGATCCATGACGCACTCTTCAACAATAGGGAGGATCTGCAGGTGAAGAATCTTGGCGACAACATCGGGGGTCAAGGAAGCGAATTCCTTGTTCCTTCCGTATAGGCTTCGTTCGCCCCAGAGATCAAGCCCCTTGGAGGGAACTGGGGGAGTGTAGAGACCAGTTAGGACAGCAATTAAATCGGCGGCGGATTGACGGACACGCTTGGAAGGATCGCTAAGTGCTGAGATACAGTAAGGAAGCAAAGCCTGGAGATCAGTCTTTCCAGCATCACCAACCTTGAGCCTCTTCTTTACCATATCCAATGCTGCGACACGAGCCAAGGCTGGGTAGGGGCCGCTCCAGATGCGGATAAAGAAGCTAAGGTATGTGCTATCTTTGAAGGCTGCCTGTCGGTGAAGCTTGGGGTTCAGTTCAAACTCAGACAGCAGGTCAGAGTTCTGGGAGCTCTCAGAAACGACAGAAAAGAAAATATGGCTGAACTCATCAAAAATTTCGCCAGGCTGGGGTACAAGGCAAGAGGAGAGTGACTCGGATCGAGTGGAAAGTTCCTTGAGCAATAGACTCAAGTCTTGGGGCGCCTTCTTCTCGTCGTTGCCGTTGGTCGTATCTTGATCGTCCTTAATAGTGTCCGGAAGTCGTCGCGATCGGAATGAGAGGTCAAGTTTCATTTCTAGTTCCTCGATATCAAACTTGACTTCCTCAATGACGGACTGGATGGTGTCACCGGATTTGCCGGTGCTTTGAGACAAAGCAATGAGTGCTGAGCCAAGTTCGCGTCGAAGGGCTCCGTCCTCGTCGTTGTCGTCGTCGAGTCGGTGCGCAGTCAAGATAAGTGACTTGAAAACAACCGCGATTTGCTTGTCCTTAAGAACCGAGCTGCTCAGAATGGTGATAATAGTCGCCAAACCTCGCGCGTCGCCCTTCTTGGTAAGTCTCTCGATCAGAGCGAGGCACAGGCCGTTGGCCAGCTTGTCAACACGACGCTCTTGGCCAATTTCGACGAGAAGGTTTCCGATATCTGTGACCTTCATAAGTGCCTTCGTGGTTTTGCCGCTCATTTGCTTGGCGGATCGGTATTGCGCCAGAATGGCAAGACAGACAAGTGCAGGTCGCACCGTATCGTTAGTCCAACCATAGACCGTCTGGTCCATGAACGCAGTAACTGCATTATCCTCGAGATTACCCTTTGCAACAAACACTGCAATCGCCATGTAAGAAGCGATCTGGATGCTAGGAACCTTCTTCATAACCAGAGATTCGGCAAAAATAGGTCCCAGCCGGTGAAGCAAGGCCTGGTCATTTTCACTCTGAACGGCGGCTCTGCCCGACCTTGTCTTGTCCAGAATCCCACTGACAGCCTCTGTCATGATACCGGCCCAGAAAGAGATCAAGGCAGGATAGTTGTACTGCATCCGGCATGATTCGAGGGTATACTCGGACATGAGAGTAAGGAACGCAGGGTGCTGGATAGCCTGGCGGACCAAGACAGTTCGGGGAGGAGAAGTAGCGGAGCGGATATAAGGGTCGAGGAAGCGGAAGTCGTGAGGGATCTTGCTTGGCAGGATCGACAGGAGAGTAGCGAAAGCTGGTATCGAATGGTAAGGCAGGAAAGTAACTAATAGAGCCTGTGTGTTTTCCTCGTGAATCCTGCAGAGCGTTAGTCTATTCTTTCGCGCCCCAAGATAAGGGACAGCCTTACCTGAATCTTCTGATAAGCCATTCAATGGACTTGATCGCAGGCATCAGTCTGAGTCGGCTACCTGCAAGGCGCAGGAAAGCCTCTACCCGGCGATCAAGTTCCGCATTTTCAGAGGCTGTCAGCTGCGTGCGATCCTGGCTCTGGCTTTCCTCGCTAAAGATGGTAGACTGGAAAGCAGCGAAACGGGCATCGAGCTGGCAGAGCTCCTCGAAACCTTGGAAGCAGGTGGTATAAAGAGTTTGGTAGCTCTGAGTAGCGGCGACTCGAGGCTCCCAAATCAGCGATTTGGAATGGGCAGCCTTTTGCGCCTTGACGTTAAGAGTTGACTTCGAATTGGCGGCCACCTGCGCCAATTGAGCAGCGAGAGAGGTCGCCATGGTTTGTAGGGCTGAACCTCAGGCTCTATGCAGAAGAAGGCGGGAAGGTGTTGATATGGAGGTCGGTGATGGCATCAAGCATCGGAGAAGCAGGCCTAGAAATTTTTTGGCGACAGAAAAAAGAAAGACCGGGGTCTCATTTTCCTTATCGATAAGAAGCTAGATCCACACGTACCCCACATACGGATATGGAGATACCTAAGGCTGTTGCGCCGTCAATTCCATGACGTAGAAATTCTCGTGCAATAGCTCAAGGTATTTGTTCAGCACAAGCGATAAGTTTCTATCAAAATCTCGAATGGGTATAACTGCGTTTCCTATTATTTGTCTTCCAAGTCGATTTTGATGCCTACCCCCGATGCTTACCTGGATTCAATACAGGCATTCTTTCGGCTCCACCATCTCAGCTCACTGACATCAGTAGACTGATCTTCGCTTGGGTCCTGAGTAGCTTGCCATCAGGCAGGCAGCCATAGTAATTCCTACATGTGTTTCTAGCATATTTAAGATTTTTGACCTCATCCATTTAGTTCAGGAACAAGTCGCGTTGTAATCCTGATGAGTTTGAAATCATGATAGAAACTTTGCTGTCTGCGGTGAATATGAGTAATGTTGAAGAACTTGCCAATATCACGAATAAAAACCTCATCGGTGAGTACCTATTCTCTCAAGTTACGTCCAACTTTGTAATATCACATAAATACACTAAACCCTCGGCAGACAAGTAATGCTTCTCGCTATGAGATCTACCATACCTTGGTCCACTCTAGCTTCTTCATTTCAATATATGCTTATCGTGATACATAATTGGCTCAAAACCCCCACAATGGCGCGGAGGCACATAAGAAACGGTGGGACAGAGGCTATTATATTTAACCGCATCATTGAGGCTGATGGAACTCAGTCTTTCCCAAGTATCTCACCTTTCCGACAACCGTGAGATCTTTTTCAAACACCAAACCGCAAACTATACAGCATGGCAGTAAGGAAGATTCCCATGGCATGACCGAGGAAGACTCGCTCATATGTCTTAGTCCAGCGTTCCTCAGGTTGTTCTCTTTGGAGACTCTTTGTTCCAACAATGCTCTGACCTTCAAGAGGGTTTCTCCTTCCAAGCCGCTCTTCAGTCCGGTAGGTGATCTTGGAATGCATCTGAAGATGAGTAAATCTGACCCAAACATTCAGACTTCATCCGACGGCTGGATATTGTAAACCGAGGTTACTCGGGGTTCAACACCGATATCGCTCTCCGGTATCTTCCCGATATATTTCCAGAGCGTACAGCTTCATCGCCCAAGATGGACTATTTGGTATGCGTATCGCCATATATGAGTTAGACTTGTGGTAGTTAATCTCATATCCAGGTGCTCCTATTTGGCGCCAATGATGCGGTGCTCCCAGATGCTTTCACCAAACAGCACGTCCCTATTGAACGCTACAGAAAAAACCTCACAAGCATTGTAAATCACCCACGCATCAGCGCTCACAAGCCTCAGATTCTACTTGTGACGCCACCTCCTCTCGACGAGATTAAGGCGACTCCTCGATCCATGGAGAATGGCCATTCGGGAGCAGTTCGAAAGTCCACTGTGAGCGCTGCGTATGCCCAAGTTGCTCGTGAAGTTGCGCAAGAGAACCCCGGAGTGATTCTTATCGACCTCTGGCAGGCCCAGATGGACAAGGCCATTTCTCTCACACCAAGCGACTACACTCCTGGAGGCCCGTGGCTAGGTGACCCTGAGAACGGTAAGCAAGGCGGTTTGGACAGCCTCCTCCACGATGGTCTTCATATGAGCGGATCAGGATATCAGGTGTTTTATGATACTCTCAAGCCGTTCATTGGCAAAGAGTGGCACGATCTTCCGGGTGAAGACCGCAGAGGGTTCGTGGTTCCTGACTGGCGAGAGCTGCTTGAGCTTCAGCCCACTCTGAACACTGGCGATTAGAAGAAAAACATGTAGGAAACTTGCTTGGTATTCATAGTGAATTCAGCGCATTGATTGTCGCAGGATGGCTTTTGTCTTTGATCCAAGGAATGTTTTAACAAAACAGAATATGACTTAGGTATTGGCAGCTGAGACAGCTTTACCCCACCACTTATACCACTGTGCAAAATTGTGCCCTCTCGGACTTGAATTAGGTGATAAGTGTGCTTACAGTACATCATTCATAGGTAGAATCGTTCGTGAGAGACTCTGACTGCACGTATGCCAGTGTACTTAAATAACCTGATTTATGTTGTGTTATTGGTATCCGTGTTACGTAGGGCAGCTTGCGGCCAGTTACAACATGCCCCAGGCCTATAACGTAGGTCCCGTCTGCACCCCCAGCTGTCATGACGGCTCAAGGCGGCTTCCAATCAATTCACTTTAGTGGCTAGCACCCCTGATGCTTAATGCTTTTAGTGGACTACTTCAACAAGCCACAGGCTTAGCGCGCCGCCTCGAAATCAAACTACCTCTACGTACCTCCACCTCAAGTCGCTTCATCCCTCGACGAATCCGATCCAGTTCAACCTCGAAACGTTAATTCACACTTCGCACAACACTAATTTGCTCTGTCATACCCCTCAACGCACTTCGACGATCTCGGCCGCACCCTGACGACTCCTTCCGGCTACACGAAACACCAGACACCAACTCTTTCTCCCCGCGAACCGATCTCCTGCGAATACCGTCACCTTGATATCTTGCCCACTTTGCGACGTCCATACATACTTAACGCCAACTCCTATCGCTCGCATCAAGCCTGATATACCTTGACACCTCGATAATCTGCCGTCTCTTCACCACGTCAAGCTTGACGCTTGTATTGTTAGCCCACTGGAAACACGATATTTTCTCGGCCTGTGACTTGCCTGAACACCTTCAGCAAACAGCAAAGTTGTATCGAGCACTACGGCCTCCGCCATCGCCATATCAGATCGCTTACTCCAAAGTTGATTTCCTCTACTGTTGCTTCCTCCAATCGGGCACATAGCCGAGTGCTTATCTACTACTGATATCCGAGGTCATTCTTTCCACAGCCAAGCGATTTTCTGAATCGCTCTCTGCTTGCTTAGGGCCCTGTGGTCTACGCCAGGCGATGCGGCGGGGAGGGAGGACCTCGTGAACTAATTCTTAGCTGGGGATCGAGGTCAGAAGGGCCAATTTGCTTTGTTAGTGTATGGGAACAGTGCCGGTGTCGAGCTCATGCTACACGATTAAAGCCCATCGTTTTGTTTACCATTCATTCATTGCTTGCTAGCACCTGCGATATTCTCTCTTGTCATCTGACCTGCCTCTCAGTCACCGGGCTCGCCAGCCGAACTTTCTCTTCACCACTTGAATCACCACTTGAACTCAGCCTCGTCCTGTTCGAACCTGCTCCTGGTATGGATCCCAGATTCCCAGTCTCCCGTGAAGATCTGTATAGTCTACAGATGGAAGTGAAGCAAGTACAATATACTCAGAGCAACCATGCTGAACGACTCCTGCGATTGGAAAAGAAGCAGGCAGATGATGCTGCGCTAAAGTCTGTTTGGAATTCCCCTTTCCCTGGTGTCTTGAGTGGTACGCCTCAGACAGGTGAGTTGACTGCCCCCCACACTACATCGACTAGTTTCTGACAATTTTCAGGGCCTGTTTCGATTCCACATAATGATATGTTTGATGATTTGGATGAGCAAGGCGAGGAGCTGTTGGGATCTCTCCATCTTGGACCCGCGGAGGAGGAGCCAGTCCGTCGAGGCGCTGCCTCAAGGGCTAATAGTGTTCGGTTCGACGAGAGTGCTTTGCACGGATCCAGCTGGGGTGGCCCAAGTAACCGTCACTCGGGAGACTTTGGGCCTGTCCGCCCTGGAAGCGGCTTAATGATGGAACGGTCATCGTCTCACAAGTCGGATGGACGACATAGTTCAGCTGGTCATTCCGTACACTCTCACCACTCCGTTGCCTCTGGGCGAGCTAGTAGCTTGGGTCTCGACAACAACTTTGCGGTTGGTGATGATGACGACGACTCATTTGATATTCCTGGACCCCCTCCGGCATTATTCATCCTGGGCACTGTGCCCTCAATCGTGCGATGTTGGCTGACCCCTAACTTTGGTCATTCAACACTTCTTTATGCCGACGTCTGCAGTGGTTCACAGAAGTCCACAGTTGACTTTTCACTGTTGAGGGAGTTGGATCTAGTGGACGAGATTCAACGCGACGTGGACGGCATCTACCGAGCAAGGCTCAACTTCTACTTTCCGGAAGCAGTCGTCACACACCATGGCAGCCGCTCTAGCAACCCCCGAGGTCCGGTCCCCTCGATTACCGTCTTCTTTGAGGTTTCTGGAATCACCGAGCAACCAAGCCTGCCTACAGATAGTAAGGGAGTTCGTATCTTTCTGGGCAGTGACGCACTGAGAGCGCATTCAGCAGATATTCTCTTTTCTCAGAATACCATGACACTTCGTGGAGACGAGCGCGAACGTATCCAGGTTCCGTTTGTCCGACCAGAGGATGAGAATGTGTTCCGTAATATCTGCACCACGAACGTTGTTCCAGAGAAGCCCAAGCTAAATGCAAACGCGGCACCCTTCGTCTCCGGTGACTTCAGTCAGGCTAGCCCGGAAAGCATTCCTGATTTGGAACCCCCCCATCGGGATTATGAGGCTCGGAACGAAATGTCGCCAATGGCTATCGAAGCAGCCCTCAGTAAGCGCTCTGGCTCTAGGGGTAGTCTATCTGGCGCAGAGAGCGAAAGGTCTCGCAGGGCTACCAATGGTGAAGAGTCGAGCACGAAAGATTCAGCTTCTGAACATGTTGCATCCGAAAACCTTCGACGAGACCATCCCTCAGCGATCTGGGGATCTTGGCGCCATGGGCCAGGCAACGGATCAGATGGTTCGCAGCGAGATGGTTCACTAAGCGGATATCAACCCGCCGGCCGGGGTCGAAACATGAAAGTTCTCAAGCCTCAGAAGTCCGCCTCCAGGGCAGTCTCTTTATATGACACCCCGCCTTCCTCCAAGGGACCTGGAGATGGGCGGCGCAAGAGTCAGGTCAGTGTTGGAGAAGATGGCTCCAACCCTGCCAATCGATGGGATGCCAAGCGAGTGTTGAGCGTGGGCAGCGACCACAAACCGCAGTCCCAATCGCACCCACAATCGCAAACACAGCCAATGCTGCCCGCAAGTCGACAAGGCCGTGCCAACAGTACCAGTGCCAATAGCAACCTGCCTAGATCGGCCAATCCTGTTGGAGTTGCTTCGGCGTTCTCGTGGATGAAACCAACAACAAAGCCCAAGACAACTGCAGGCGCAGACTAAAGGCTAGCCGAGCAACTGGCTGTATGTCCTTTCTCTGTTTATTCCTGTATCACTGGATTTTCAGAACTTATTCTGAGACAATGGGATTACATTTTGCGAGAGTTGCAAAATAGTGATCCCAAATAGAAACAGGTAAAGAAAATGGTGGTTGAACGGAATGAAGCAGGTAGAAAAGCTATCAGATAGGAGCAAGGAGATTGATATTCTTCGCTGTTAAATAATTACAAAAAAAATAAAAAATAAAAAGTGGCGTCAGTCGCTATGTTCATACTTTGCAGGTTTACATTGAGCATGGCTCTATAGTCTATTATGAAAATATATAAAACGAAATATGTCACCATACCTAAATCTTAGACTCGGGAGGCAATGCCTGCCAAACTTTCTTGGTGTCAGCCATTGACTCCTTGACGACGCCGAAAAGCCCCTTGAACGCCGGGTGCAATGAATCTCCCACACATTCATACATCCAACTCTCACTCGATGTCACCGTAATTCCAGGCTCAGCGCGCAACCGATCCAATGCAATGCCTACCTCACGTGGGTTACAGCTCGAAACCCCATCCGCGATAACATACACTTTATGGCCCGCATCGCGCAAGTCGAGCGCCGTCTGTGTAATGCAAATATGAGACTCAATGCCCACCAGTGCGATCTCGGAGCTCGGAGGTAAATCGGCGGTGACGGAGGGGATGGACATGGAGAAGCGTGTCTTGTCGTGGGGTGTCGAGGGGAGGAGTTGGGCGAGAGACGAGACCGTGGGCCCGAGCTTGGCTGAGGTTTGTGTGGTGGTTACAACAGGGACCGAAAGAGCGTTTGCGAATTTGAGAAGCTTCTGTGTGGTGAGGACACTGGTTATCGATCGGTTAACTCTGTTGGTGTTGATATTAGAGGAAGAGAAACACACATGCTATCGAATTCGTAGATGACATTGCGGAACTTTTCTTGAACGTCGCAGACACTATATGACGTATTATTAGGTGGGCTGTTGGTCGTTTACTGATCGTGTTTGCTTGACGTACAATATCCTTGGGTTCTCTAATCATGATGAGTCAGTACCTAAACACATACTTCCATTCCTCTCTACTTTGATAAGTGAACCTACTGAACCGCAGTTCGCTCTGCGCCGGTGAAGACATGGCGCGCAGCTGTGACTTATAAAGAGGAGAACAGGGAGTTGCGGCAGTTCCTCTTATAGAGCTTCTAACCAATTGAGTCGCCGCCGAGTTACTGATGTTTGCTGTCGCAGCCCGCGAGCCGATAGCAAGCCGAGATATCCCACGTCGAACAAGGACTGATGAGAACACTTGCATAGCCGTCTGGAGCTTAAACTGAACAGAGGTAGTTAAAAAGTAAAGAAAAACTCAAGAACGGTTATAGTTGCGAACGATTTGTAGCACGCCTTATCGATTCCGAAGAGTCTCGGTCAAATTCTTTGGCCGGCATTCGGCAAGTGAGACATTTGGAGTTTTGAGGTTAAAGAGGGGGACTTCTATTTGATGGAAATTGGCCGCAGCGCGGGGGAGCGGCAGTACAAGGTGGGGGGATCGACCGCTGTGCATTAGCGGGCTAGTGGCGCTCGAAAGGATCCATGCGGTCAGGGTCTACAGCGCTCCACTCCACTGGAATGTATTCCAATAGCGCGGAACGGCCTAGGTTGTTACCAAGGTTAGCATTAATGTCTTGGTTAGTGCGTATAATGGAGAACAAGGAGAACACTCAACAACAAAGACTTGTCTCAAACAATGAAATCAAATTAAAGCCTCTAAACTAAACTCTGGTCTATTCCCATCCGATATAATTCTTTCCCCTATTTTCAATCAAGAATGTTAACTCAAGTCACACGGTCCCTGAAACTCCGGTATATGCAATGCGGTTGCCTATCAGCCATCCATCTTATCCCGTCTGTCTGTTTATCTTATACATAGGAAACATCTTTCGGCCTAGGCATTGACTTCAGCAAACCATGTTCGCAACAAACCAGCCAGAGCGCTAGGCAGCTCCTCGAGATGATGGACAATCAAGTAGTACTGGAACGGGAACGTGTCCAGATACCTCTCAATCACCACTTTGCTCTCTCCGCCGTCTCGGACAAACTTGGCTTCCTTGAGCTCAAGAACGCTGTCGCCCTTCTTCTTGCCCGTGTCATCCATGATGATGAACACAATCATGATGCGCTCCTCCATTGCCTCTCTCAGCATTCGTCGGATGCCCTCGTGGGCCGATGAGGGTGTAAGTCCGTCAGAGAGAATGAGGGCCAGTTGCCACAGATCCGCGTTGCCGCTGCCCTGTTGCCGTGCCAGCCTGAACGTCTCAATGGTTTGCTGGATGAGCAGTGCAATATCGGTTCGGTCTTGAGAAAAGTTGAACTTTTGCAGTACCTTTGCTCCAGCATCTGAAGCGAAAGGCTCTGTCAGGCCGTGAGCCGTGAAAACGTCACTACCAAAGCCCATGATACCAACCTGCCCGGCTTCCAGCATGGTGAGAGATCGCGAAACCATGACGAGAGATTCCATCGCCAGAGTACCTGACGATGTTTCGCCCATACTCTTACTGTCATCAACACAGAGCAGAATCTGGTAAGTTCGCTTAGTCGGAATGCTGCGTCGCATCCAGATCTTATCGCGCTTGTAGCTCGATGCAATGTATGGGATAATGCGCTTGATGTTGAGTCGTTTACCAGTACGGAAAGCTCCAGAGAGCTTGGTCGACTGTGAAGGCGTAAGGATGAGGCGGAGCTGGGACGTCAAAGCGAGCGAGAGGGAGTGTGTCTTGGTCTGGAACTCGCTCCACTGCTGCATCGACTCGCCAAAATCTCGGAGTGGTCGTTCTTCATCCGAGATATGTGTCGTAGAAAGTTGAGTCGACGTCTCTTGAATGTCTACCTCGTCCTCGTCTTGCTCCTCCATTTGTGCCTCTTGCTCTGAGGGACTAAGCTCACGATCAAATTTGCCTTGGCGTGTCTGAACTCCTGAGCGGGTATCATCTTGGTCCTTGTCTGTATCTTGCTTGCTGGCGTCTAGAGCATCAGCCGGATCGGCAGTGTCCATCTTGTCGGGATCTTGCTCGGTCTCATCCTTATCCTCCTCCATCAGGCGACTGGTGGGATCCTGCTTCTCCTCGTCGATAGCCATGGACTCGTCGATAGGCTGTACTTGTTCATCATCTGCAGTTCCCATAGCTTGCGTATCTGTAGCGGTCTCATCGTCCCGAAGATGCTGGAATTCCTTACGGCCTTGGTCGGCGCTTGGATCCTGTGACGCGTCTTGCTCGTTGGCTTCAGTGGGCTCGGCGTCCTTGATATCTTCCTGCTGGCGATGCCACCGTTCAAGGGCGTCGCCAAGCTTCTTGAATGGATCGCTGCGTGCCGAGTCTGCCTTCTCCTGTTCCTGATCGGCTCTGTCCATGATCTCCTTGGACTGAGATGTGGACCCCTGGTTGCCTGCGCTTGTATCTTGATCGGCGGCGCCTTCTCCCATCTCGCCATCCTCTTGCTGGGCGGCGTTGTTCTGGAAGTTATCATCGACATCCATGGAATCCGCATTCTGGTCCTGGCCAGAGCTCTTGACATCGCTCGGTGCGGCGTTGTCGTTATCAGTTGTAGCATTATCTTGTGGCGGTTGGCTTTCGTCTGTAGCATCCTCCTGCTCCTCAGCTTTCTCCTCTTCCTCAGGTTTAACTTCTTCGTCAACCTCGTCCCGACCACCAGCCTTCTCCTCAGGTATATCTTCATCTTCTTCGGCCTCAGCTTCTTTTCCAGCCTCATCTTGAAGCTGGGCTTGAGCTGCGGCATCATCCTCTTCCTCTTCCTCCTCATTATTGCCCATCTCCTGGTCTTCCGTCTCCTTCTTTTCCTCTTCAATGTCCGACAGGTCATCGAGGTTGTCGCTATCTGACTCGGGCTCGTCATCATCATTGAGATCCAATTCCATATCATCTGGGAGGGCTAGGGTATCGTTCTCTTGAGCAGCTTGGTCTTGCCTGCTCATCTCCTCCTGATTTTTGACGTCCTCGTCTTCATCGCCAATCTCCTCCTCCTCGGGATCCTGTTCCCCAGAGTCGTCAACATCTGGCTGTTCCTCGCCATCTTGTTTCTTGGCATCTTCATCAGCAGCCATCTGCTCATCATCCTTCTTCTGGCCCTTGGCCTTGTCACCCTGTTGGTCTTTATCGGCCTTCTCCTCATCATCTCCGTCCCACATCTTCTCGTCGACAGCAGTGGGATCGAGATCATCGACATCTCCAGCCTCCTCGTCCATTTCGTTCTCCTCTTCTTCCTCATCCCCGTTCTTTGATCCATCTTCGTCATCATCGGCGCCATCGACGCTGCCCATATCCCCTTCAAGCTCCTCGTCAGCCATATCAACTGCGTCCTTCTCATCTTCCATCTCGCCATTCTCCTCCTTGTTGGCTTCCTGGGCAAGCTCAGAAAGATCCTCATCAGGTTGAATATCCTTGCTAATGTCTTCTGCGCCCTCGCCGTCACCAAGGCCAGTACCAGATTCCACCTTGCCGGATTCATTCGAGGTCTCGTCAGACTTTTCATGCGGAGTGCAGAATCCTTGCGACGAAATTTGAGTGAGGGTTCTGGTCATGTTGTAGGCCATATGCGCAATGGCACTGTGAATGTCCACAACTTGCATTACAGTCTGTTGAGAGAACTCAACATATTCATTCAGTATTGGGCTTGCAATAGCTATGAGGCACATAGCCGCTTGACTGAGATGTGGCTCGTTGAGGTGAATTTGCTGAAGCATGGTAATGCAGCTGCTGACTGTTCTCTCGACCTCTGCAGTGCGGAGCTTGGCAAAGAGGTTCATGAAGCCATCACTGTGGGAAGTGAGCCAGGCAGGCTCGTCCTCTTTACGCGGGATCTCTTTTGCAGCCTTCTTCGCGCCCTCGATTGCGACGAGAATCTTGTCGCAAAGTGTCGAAATAGCGTTCGCAAAGGTTGCTAGTTCCAGTGTATCGGAAACCAGGTCTGAAGCTCCCTCAGTAATCATGGTCCAACCGACAATTTGTGCAAGAATAAAGGAGAGCTTTGGCTGTTCTGTTGTTAAATCCTCGAGGCTGGTACGGAAGCTTGTTAATTCACTTGAAAACTTGGCCTCAGCACGGAGAGAGGTTTCAGAGGATAGAGTTTCTGGAAATTGTTTCAGGCTGAAAGTTGAAGTCTGGAGTGACTCAAATCGTCCATGCCAAGATTTCAGCTGTTCCAGAACTGCGACATGATTCATCTCTCCCAATTTGCCGTGGATTTCGACTAGTCGAATAGCATATTGTAGAATCTGCACAAGCCATGGAAGGAGGCGGGTCCAATTAGATACTGTTCTCTTGCGAACAAGAGCGCCATGTTCTTGGGAAAGGCCAAGGAAATTGAACTGTGCTGTTGACTTTTGAAGCAGCGAAAGTGAAGAGGCCCCAGACGAGATGAAATTCCTCTGCGAGACGAGAAGGCTGAGCATGCCTTCGAAAAATCCGACACTTCGTCCGATTTCGGCACTAGTCAGGTCTTCAGAATGGTCTCTCAAGGCCAACCTAACTTTGGGGGCGAGATCGAGAATCTTATGCAAATAATACTCCATCGCTTCGGCAGACGCGTTCTGCGGGAGCTGGACTGGTTTAATCGACGACAGCACAACCGACAGTGACTCCTGGTCAGCAAGCTTGTCTTGTCCGAGGTTGTGCTTCAAACCCATTTGTCGAAGGTCGCGTAAGGTATCAGCGAACAGCTTTCTCTTTCTTGTCTTCAGGTGCTTGATCTGATCCTTATTCTCGTCATTCAGGAATGGTGGTGTCTCCTTGCGCAGTTCCGCCATTGACTCATTCAGGCTGGTAACAAATTCAGCAACAGTCTGAGGCACTTCGCTGGTCATTTCTGGGTTTTCTGAAATCTTGCGCATTACAGATACTGTCTTTGAGACATTGGCAAGTCGTTTGTGCCCATCGATCCATCCCGGCATGGTTGCATTCAGTTTAGAAAAGACATCTGCCGAAACATTGCCAATTGCAGGCATCTCTCGGACATAGTTCGCATGACGCAGTTCTTGATCGGGCAGGCCCTGCTCGATAATCTGTTTCGCTTCTTGTCCGAGGATACCACGGAATTTTCTGATGATTCGGAACAGTTTCTGATGAGACTTGCGGGCACTTTCTCGAAGAGCGTTAATGTTTGTGTCTTTCCAGCTAGCCATGAGTAGAACGTCCTTCATCTTCTTCTCGATGGGTGTGCGTCCCTTATGAACGGCTTCATCCATAATCCTCTCGTAACGAGAATAATACTGTATGAAGTTGGATAGCGCGCGTAGCACGACTTCAAGAATAGGATAGTCTTCAGCCAATAGCGTCATGTGGCTCTGGAGTTGACGCAATAGAGCCAGACGAGCTCCATATTGGCCAACGATTGCAGTCGAGAAGTACGTTTCAAGACTTGCAATCAGAGAAGAAGCGTATTCTTCCATCTCTGACGGAGCATCAACTAGCGACAGGGGAACAGCAATAACAACTTGGTAAGCCACGAACCACCAAGAATAAGCATCATCCTGGCATTTCTTCTGCTCCATGTCGAAAAGATTGGCCCAGGTCGAAAGCTCCAATCGTCTCCACCGAATGATGGTGTCAGTAAGGAGGTTATGGAGATTGAGGACACCGTAAATCTTGCTGGCCCATCCACCGAATTGCCACTCGTACACATGGCCGTGAAGGTATTCAACCTTGGGAAGTATTTTAGCAAGTGGTTCCGAGTGAACAAGCTCAAGGACTTGATCGCAGGCCTGGATGACATCAGCTAGCGGTTGCATATGCCCAATTTCATCGACCAGCTGAAGCTCGCGGAACCGCGCCTTCAGTTTGTGCATGAGATCGACGAGCCGACGAGCTTCAGGGACGTTGGCGTCTGTGTAGAAGTTGTAAGACTTATCCACGCTGGACGAGTTGAGAGACTCAATCTTGTCGTTAAGGTAGTACATGGTACTAGCCAGCATCTTGCTTGTCAAGGTACGGTCGATGTTTTTGTGGTCAACAGTCTCTGATGTAATTCTGTCTCCAACAGATTTGCAAGCATTATTAAGAGAGGTGCCAAATTTCTGTCGATCCAGGAAGAGGTTCTTGTGAATTTGTGCCACTCGCAACGATTGGTCACGGACTTCATCCTGTTTCTTGGAAGAAGGAATATTTGCAGCCTCTTCCTCATCGAAAGTAGGGAAAAGCTCGTTGAATTCCTCCGCATCAACCTCTTCTTCATCCTCCAGCGAGCCTCGGAAGCGATACAGGCTACCATTTGCGGCTTGCTCCTTACGGTCCACCTCAAGTCGTTTAGTCCATTCGTCGAACAGGTTATGGAAGCTCTTGAACACCATTTCGCGAGCATGGTACCCAATGTTTTCGATGCCTTCGACACTAACAACGACGGACATGTAGTTGAGAAACTCAAATGTCCTCGACGAAAAGTCACCATCCCTCTGATTCCACATGCTTCCGCCCAAGAAAGGTGTCACTTCGAGAATCTCCTGCGAAGCGGGCGCCAGGTTTTGAGCTGATGCGGCATCACATAGCGAAAGCCCGATCATGAGACAGCGCAAGAGATTCGAAGTGGGCCGTGTCATATCCTGATATGCTTCAAAACGAGCAGAGAGTCGGTCCAAGAGTCTAAGAACATTTTCCCTAACTAGCTGCAACTCCTCGGTCGCTCGGACGGGGTCATCATCAAGAATTTGCAGACCAGAGGACAGAGTAGGGCCAGTCACGGCCTTCAGCACGTTGGAGAATTCAGCATGAAGGCGGTTTAATTCCGATTGTTGTGGTCTGTAGATCGGTCGAACCTCTTCAGGCAGGGGGCCTAAAGCCTTAGATTCTGCCTCAAGAAGACGAATACGCTCATTTGTGCTTTGTCCTGTAAAGAGCTTCTCGAATGCCCGCAGTGAGTCTGTACGCTCAGCAAGGAGGGCATGCATCTCTTGGAGAAATTCGCGCTCCATCTTAGGCCTACTCTGGGGGTCAAAAACACGATCCGGGACATACAGCTTGACAGTTCCAATACTGAAGTGAATCCAAGCGAAAGCTGACAAATGGGCTTGTCGTTGAGTGTTATTCTGTAGAGTAGCAAGAGCCTTCAGAGCAGGAACAAAATGCTCGACGGCGATTTGACGGAAATGATCTGGTTCGATCCGAGACACTAAGTCATCAAAGGCCTGCGAGTTATTTGCAGGTTGTTCAGAAGCCAGACGAGCAGCTTCGATAACAGCGTCCCTGACATGCTGGCCATGAGCTCCAAAGACATTCAGAATAAGCTTCGATAGAACGTTGTTGAGTCTTGTCAGAGGGTTTTCCACCAGGTCGGCACTTAAGTTTGCAAGTTGTCGGCCAGCAATAGGTAGCTCAGCTTCGAGGAGGGCCAAGGAACCCAGATTGACAGACCCAAGCTTTTGCAGCTTAGACCAGAAAGAAGACACGAATTTGCCATCCCAGGAAAACTGGTTCTGATAAACCAAGTTGTCCACAGACTGAAGCAGTGTAGCTTGATTCTCGGAGCTGGCAAGCATCATGCCGGCCTGTGTGGATATGTCCGATAGTACTTGAAGCTCTGAACTTTCCGAGGACAGTGGGCTAAGCATTGAAACCTGGCGAAGTACTTCAAACTCTTCAAGCATGAATGGCTTGCGCTCAATCTCATCAGCCCCAATTCGGCTTTCAAGGGATTCAATCTCAGTAGTAAGATCTTGAAGAAGGCTGTCCACATTGGGAACGTCGCCACGGAAAATTCCAGAGGCCTTCTCGAGAGTGGCCATGGCCTTTGCCAAATCAGTGATTGATGCTCCAGCCTTCCATCGCAGAGCGTCGAAGCGGGAACCGAGCTTCTCAAGTTCAAGTGTTTGATCTAGCATCATCTTGGTAGGCAGAGGAGTTGGTCGGAAGACATGCCAAAGGAGCTCCATACTAAGACCGGTCGATAACTTGAATCCGGCTGTAAAGTCTTTACCCAAGCGATCGAGGAGGAGAACGACAAAGTCTCTCTCCTGTGCCCCCTCTGACGTGTCAAGTTGTCTCTGGAGGAAGTTCGCACCTTGTGCAAGATGTGCTTGGAACTTGGCTTCGTCGAACTCAGTCTCAGTAGAAAGCCGGACCGTGCGCTCAAGATAACGGACAACACCCCTAAGAATGCGGACTCGGTCCATCCAAGATTCAGGGGACTCGAAGCCGAATGCAAGCCACTCTTTAATAGCGTTGATGGTAGAAACCAGGAAAGAGGCTAGCTTAACAGTAGCATCTTTAGAGACGGCTGCAACGCGGTCACTGACAAGCGATCTTTGAAGACGATTGAGCGCAGTCAGCTTGTTAACCTGAGCCTGGCGGCGCTGGTCCTCGATTGAATTCTGTAGGTGGTAGAGTTCATTATAAAACTCTAGGCACGCACCGAGCCATCGTGCTTGGTCCGGTGTCGTCGACAATTGAGTTACAGGAAAGTTGTTAAGAGGATGCAACTGTTGCGCAGGAATGAGTCCATCAGGAAGGGGCAGAGAGGTATAAAACCGAGAAACGGCACCGACACCATCCGCGCCATTGGTTGAATGAAGAAAGCTCAGTAACTTTGTGACTCCTGCGCCCAACGGCTCTTGATTGACGTTGCTGGTTGGCAGAGCATCGGCGAAGCGAGGGAGGAGTGAAACGTCAGTGACGGAGAGCGTTTCAAGAGCACGTTCAACAATTTGCACAGATTCGTCAGTTTTGGAGACCAGTTCAGCGGCCTGCTGAGACGTATTGTACCGTTGTAAGCTGCTCTCTACGCTGACAACTCTGTTGTAGGAAGGATCGAGAGCAGGAGGAGGGGTATGAATATGAATTTCAACGGCACGGTTCCTCATTGCACGAGAGAGTTCACCATATCGGGGGTCCATGGTCAAGAAAATGCGGAAGTCAGGGTGAGGACGAACAATTCTGGGCTCTCCGCCAGGTCCGCAGTGCTCGTTGATACTCAAAAAGCCATTTGGTTCGAGGAGAGAATTCAATCGATCCAAGACTGACGCATTACACATGTTGGCATTGTCGAGAACCAACCACTGGCCCATTTGCAAGGCTTTAACAATGACGCCGTCCAACCACTCAAAGCGAGGATTTTCCAACACCAGGGAATGCTCAAGAGGGACAATAGCCTTAGACAGTGCAGTTGCCACCTCCGAGTTCGTGGGCACGCTTAGAAGCAGCTCCCTGACGCATTTGGCAATGGCCGGAAGGGACTTAATGTCACCAGTAAAGCCATCAAGCAAGTGAAGTAGGTGAAGAGCATCATTAGGGATGTTCTCTGGAACAGCTGACATGATAGAGTTTTGCAGATCCTGCTGAAGGGCTCGAAGGGCGGCGTTGACCTCTCGAAGAGGATCCGCCTGTTCAAAGCCACCAACAAGATCCATAGTATCGATGTCGGCATTCATAGGGAAAACCACGAGTGATTTTCCAGCCAAAGCAGCAACATGTTCGAGCAAAACAGATTTTCCGTAGCCTGAGGGACTGCTCAGGATACAGGGAACGTTTTGTTTGACACAAATCATGAGTGACTCAAGCTCAGGAAGCCTGGGTACGATGTCAATGTTGGGAAGTCGCTCTGGCTGAGAATGAGGATGTCTGTCGAGAAGAGCCAGTCCGACTTGGCCAAACATCGGGCTGATGTCGTGGTACAAGCTATGCTGTCGTGGTGAAGAACCAGAAATTAGGGTGAAGAGACTGTTCACCTCCTCACGGTCTCGCTCCGACCTAAACCGCTGTCGGACAATTATGTCGAGAAAGTCATCGACGTGGGCATTTTGAAGCAGGGAGTCGGGTGAGTCGAGAAGCTTCAGCCAACGAAGGACATCACGCAAGTTGAACTCCCAAGGACTTCCTTGAGTTCCAAATGACTTCTCAACGGAAAGCTTGTGGTCGAGTTGGGACACAAACTGGATGAGCTGGTTAATAACGGATGGTGAAATTTTGGGAAAGTTGTGCGCTGCGATCAAGTTTAGATCGTCGTCCGAGAATACATCGGCGTAGACAACGATGAAACGGTTTACGAAAGAAGCAGGCAATCCTTTTCGGCCACCGCCCTGGTGGTGAGGATTCTGAGCGGCGAACAGCCGGAAGTCTGGATGACGCTTGAAGACTTGGTCCAGCTCAGAGATATAAACCTCACCTCTGTGGTCAAGACAAGCGTTCAAGCCTTCTAGAACAGATTGTGAAGCCAGGTTCATTTCATCCAGAAGTACCCATTCTCCCTTTTGCATGGCCTGGAGGAATGGCGCATCCCTCCAGGCAAAGTTGCCAGCCTCAGCACCTTCAACAGGTACATCAGTACCAAACAGATCCATCAAATCTGTCTGATCAGACAGATTGATTCGCGTCAATGGCTGACCGCATGCCTGAGATAAGGCGGCAACAAGAGTTGTCTTTCCTACACCAGGACTACCTTCGAGAAGAATTGGCTTCTGCATTTGGAGGGCTCGAAGGACTCGCATTGCGTTAAGACGAGTAGTGGGTGCATGGAATGCGAACCCGGGATCCGCAACACCTGTGGAAGCACGAGGGATGCTAAAATGACCAATGGTTAAGGAAGTGTCATCCATGGACAATTCAGGATGAGTCTGGTAAACACTGGAAACATCCTTGCCGATCAGTTCGCTCAGCTTATCAACACACTTCTGTCGCTGTTGACTGAGGGATTTAGGATCTGTAGCAAGGAGAGCAGAAGGGTTTGCACCGATACTGTCGATGAAGATTGTTGAAGCCCCATGAACCAGAGAGACAACGGGCTCGCTAGATTCGAAATGGTTGATGAATTGGACCCAAACCAGAATTTCTCTCACCGAAAACGGTGTTGAAGCCATGGATCTGAAAGTATCGCCAAACCAGGCAGCAAATTTGACCACAACCTCAACCAGCTGTTTGGAGTTACCCTTGAGCTTAGTCTTAACAATCTCATATATATCCTCGCTCTGTGAAAGGGCGGGAACCCAGATCTCAGTAAATCGGTTTCGCAGGGCAGGTGACAATTCCTTCTTTCCAAAATCACCACCTGGATTCATGGTAGCGAAGAACTGGAAACCATCAGCCCCAACAACGAAAGAGTTGTCAATTCCCTTTTCAGCCAAGAGTAGTGTCCTAGAGGGCTCGAGTACGGAGTTCAGGCGTTCCAAGACCGAGTCATCAGCCAACGAAATCTCATCAAGGAGGAAGAAGTGGCCTTCTCGCATTGACTCTACGAGGCTTCCGTCCGCCCACTCAAACAAAGCTTTGCTTCGTGTCTCATTCGCACTGATGCGCTCACGAATCTCCCCAGGTATGTGGCTGATAATTGAGGTGTCAAGAGATTTGTATCGATCAAGGCGCTCCTCGACCGAGCCGGAGATGTCTAGCCCGAGAGTTTGCAAAACAGCCTTCAGGTCCACATCCATGGCATCAACGATAGCCCCACGATTACGGACAGGTCTTTGCGAACCAATTAGATCACCTGTCTCGGTATTTTGATGGGCATTGACGATGTGAAGCTCTTTCTTCAACGCCTCTGCAAGCAACTGAACAACGGTCGTCTTTCCACAACCTGTCTCTCCAACCAGAAGAACGGGTTCATTGTTGCGCAGTGCTCGAGAGACAAGGATATATAGTCGGCGCATGGCATGCGTCCACACAACACCCTGGCTGTTTATCTTGCCGGCAAATTGCTTTAGCTCAGGGGCCACCGTAGCCGAATACATATCTTGAGGATCGATCTTGACCTTAAAGACCTTTTCTATGATTTCTTTAACAGCAATGCGCTCCTCTTCGTCACGGACTCGTTCAGCCAGCAGCATGAAGCCATGTGCGGCGATTTCTTCGCGCGTCTCTGCCTCTCGTAGCGCCCAACGGAACAAATCTCGAAGGGTAGCAAAACTGTCCTTTTGCTCGAACAGTCGGCTAGTTTGACGGAGCCGAGAGAGTTCCTTATAGACAGTGACGATTCTGCGACAATCAGGAGGAGAGGTATTGCGACTTCGCTGCTGAAGGATAAACTCTAATTCATCTTCGGGAATGTCGTCGAAATGCAGTTCCAAGAATCGATTACGAAACGCTCTTGAAAGCACCTTTCTACCACCATAGAGACCAGGAGGGTTTTGGGTGGCAAACAGGATGAAGTTCTCGTGGGGTTTGACGATCTCCTGAGTCTCCGGAATCAATAGCTCACGGTTGTCATCCAAAAGACGGTTCAAGGCCTCAAGAACATCGGTTGGTGCCAGATTCAACTCATCAAGAACGATCCAATGACCTTGGCGCATTGCCTGAACGAGGATACCTTCTTGGAAACGAAGCTTGCCGTCGGATCCAGAAATGTAGGTACCCAGGTACTCTTGAAGATCTGTGTGCTCATGATTATTTATTCTGACAAACTTGTTGCCCGTGAAGTTTGCGAGATATTCAATCATACTTGTCTTTCCAGCAGAAGTAGGACCTTGGATTAAAATGGGAAAGCGTCTGGTGGAAGTAGCCCGGACAAGGTTCAGAAGGTTGCGTTCAACGTATGGAGTAATGATATAGTCATCTCGCTCAATGGGGATCTCATTACCTTGGAATAGCCAGTATTGTCTGTCTCGGTTTTTGTTCTTGAACCGCACATATTGCTTTCCATCGTTGGGATGTTTTGGTGCTTGAGAAAGTAATGACTGAGAGTTTCCATGTCTCTCAAAGAGGTGGTGGGTGATTAAGGGGACAAGCATCTTTTCCGATTCCCGGTCGAGGAGCGTAAGGAAACCCATCGAGAATCCTTCATAGAGCGCTCTTCGCACGCCATAAAAGGGGGCAATGGTATTCACATAGCTGAGTACTCGGGTGAGAGTTCGAAGACTGAAGTGTGGCACCTCGTTCGCTCCGTCGACAATTCGTTTCTCCTCCGCCAGTCGCTTGGTGTTGAGATACAGCCGTGCAATGTCGTCTGCTGCTTGGTCATTCTTGCTGCTGCTATTTCCCAGGTATGTCTTGATAATTGTAAGGAGGTCTTTGAGGTCCTTGTCTGGGCTTGAAACATAAACTTCAGTGAATCTAGAGCGAATACCGACGGGGAGATCACGCTTTCCAATATCGGTAGCAGGGTTCATCGCACCAAAAATGCGGAAATTAGGATGGGCCTCAATTTTCTCAATCTCTCCGGTTTCTGAAAGGAGAATAGATGGTTTCTCGTCGGGTCCAGTGAGGAGATCTGCGATACTCTCGAGAGTGTCAGGCGAAGCCAAGTTGATCTCATCAAGGAGGACCCAATCACCGTTACGAACGGCCTTGACCAAATTGCCTTCCATGAACGAAAAGGCAAAACTGCCAGAGCCTCCGGAGATTTGCACGTCGAACTGTTCCAAGTTCCGAGCAAACATATCCCATCGTGGACGCAGATCAAGAAGAGTTTGCAGTTTGGACTGAGTCTTCCGGCGTTTTGTAGGTTGTTCATCACCGTTTCGTGTCTCTGATTGTTCCGCCTGAACCCTTTCGAGCTCCTTGACAATCTTGTTGAACATCTTGGGTGCCTCCCTCCATAGTTTTGACACCCGTGACCACTGACTCTTCGCAAAGCACTTGCCAACCTGCTCAAGGTACTTCTGGTTTTTGGATGCAGAGATGCCAGTTGCCGAGAAAAGATCCTCAAACTCTTCCTTTAGCGGCATCGCCAATGTTCGCGTATTAACGGGTTTGAAGCCACCCAAAAGGTCACCAACCTCACTCTGTTGAGACAGGTTGACGGCTATCAGTTTGTGGCCCAAAGACTCGGCCAACTGTTGTACAACAGTGGTCTTGCCAATACCGGTCTCTCCCACAAGAAGGACAGGTTCGTTCAGCTTGACTGCTACAGCAATCTGCTCCAAAAGCTTCTTGGCATGCGCCGTGCTAGCAAATGGTCGCTTGGATTTCTGTACTCGGTTTGATTGTTTCTTCTTTCGCAACACAGCACGGCCAATGCTGAATTGGTTCTCGCTCTCGTCCAAAGGGGGTATATTGGCAGTGACATAGTGTTCCGCTCGTTCCTTTGAAAGGTGCATTTCCTCAGCGATGGCAAAGATGAGCTGCTTGCCAATCTCAGCATCAGGGCAGCTACCAACAAAGCAATCAACCGCTTCCATAAACATCCAGTCGCGTGTCGTCTCGCTGATAGGTTCCTCTCCTGTCTTTGAGCCAGCGGCAACCAAGCACTCACGCAATCTTCTGCACCACTTGAGCAGGTCGCGCAATGTCATTTGACGATCCATAACATTGCGGCCACGAGCCAAGGCGCCGGGCTTGTTGCCAAACTGAGATAGGCGGGCATAAACTGCTAGAATGCCGGGAATGAACTTTCGTAGGATAGGGTAGGTCTGAACAAGGACATCCTCTAGCTCAGATGCCGCAAGCGCCTGTGTACTCAAGGTTTGCCAGAAGCGGATACCTACCATACTGGGCAGATTTTCTCGGCCATTCATACCTCGTGATGTTCGGACGGTCGCAAAAAGTCGGAAAGTGCTTGCTGCTCTTATCCTCTCACCTCGACTCGGAATAAGAAGTTCTTTCCGTTCGATCAGGGGAAGCAGTGTGCTCAGAACCTCAGTTGGGGCTCGGTCAAGATCCTCCACCAACACCCATCGTCCTTCCCTCACTGCTGTGGTCAAGACACCTGGGCGCCATTGAAAACTTCCGGGTTTCGTATCGGTCGAGTATAGGCCGATAAGCATCTTCGCGTCCGTCTGTTCGTTAAGGTGCAGCGTAACCATATTTGAGTACATGCCGACCTGCTTGGCTATTTCGTGCACCAGTGCAGTTTTTCCAACGCCAGGAAGGCCGTACAACATAACTGGGTCAGATTCACGAAGCATGGTCGCAAGTCGTTCTAGATTGGAAACAGTCGTAGGCGTGAGTACGAGGTTGGAAGGCTCTCCGGTTGGACCTAGGGGCCTAGGTAGGATAACGTTTCCATAAGAAACCACGTAGGGCGTGAGTGTTTGAGAACACGGAGAATCGGTGTCATCGGCTTCATGGGCAATTTGTATTTCTTGGCGTAAAGTAAGGAAAGCCTTTACTCGAGACTGTTCATACAGTGAAAGGAACCCATAGTCAATCGATCTACCGTCAAAGTCTGCGAGGATGGCCTCATTCTTGCCAATGTGCTCTTGTATGAGAGACTCGAGCTTCCAATCCGACCCATGGAGAAGCTGGATAAAGATTCGGGTAGCAAGATAACGAATGGCTTTGCTTTCGTGATTGAACAAAGTCTGCATCAGCGCGGCAGATGTTAAAGGACCGAAGTTGCGCGAGTCGAAGCTGATCAGCCTCCAAGCAACAAGAAGACTTTGTAGCAAAATCTCTCCATCCTGTGTAATAGCATCCTGGTCGAGCCTCAAGGGTGGGAGTCGGAGTGATGGGGAATTAGTCGGCTGCTCGGGTGTAGAAGAGGCGTATTCGATAAATGTTGAAAGATAAGGTGCAAAAGGTAGGATTCGTGCTAATGCTGAGTATATTCGTATGCGTTGTTGGCCGTTTCCGGGATTAAGGATCCATCGAGCACAAATATCTGGAAAGACATGCTCGAAATGCGCAAAGACTCGCTCTGTTAGTGGCGGGCAAAGAGCAGCCTCTGCAACAGCATCTAGCAACTTCGTCGAGGACTGATCTTGGATTATTGCCAGTAATTCTGCGGGCAAATTTTCCAAAACAGTCGCATCCGCGAGGAGTGACCTCCTCTGGCGCGAGACATCAATCATTCCCATGATTGCGCTCGTGTCGACTAATTGTTGGCTGTCGATGCTGGTGCTTGCTGAACTAGCGAACCTCTTCTCTGGAACTTTTTTTTAAATCGACAAGGATCATATCTTATCGCGGCAGCCACTTTCACACGTGACCCCTATGTAAGACCGCTGGGTTCCCTGCATTAACCTGATTGGGCGGGGAACTGAGTATCTTGACGAGAATCGACGGCTTATAAGAAGTTCAATCTCGATTAACTGGTACAAGGGAAATTGATCATTTGAGTTACATTTGCTCTACAGGCTCCAAGAGCTGACAGATTAAACTTGACGTATTGGCCCCTGGTTAGGGAAGATCATTTTCAGGACAATTTAACCCCCCATATTTTAACGGTGCAGAAGTACGCTACCTGATGAAGCATTTAAACATGATAGCCTCATCAGTTCTCCGCACGCTTTCACAAAGACATAGCTATCGGCCCTAATAATGCACTTGCGGGTTACTTCTCATAGTTCCTAAGGTATCAAGATGTGATACCTAGTTTAATAAAACATTTAGTTTTCGGCACATAAGGTGTAAGTTGATGGCCCAGTTATACACGTGACACGGCCGCTAGCCCGCCAGAACATCGAAACAGTCGAAAAACTTCAAGACGTTCCCTCAGACGCCCGCCTACGCGACGACCCTCTCGAATCGAGTCATCTCCCAGCCCAACCACCACAACAATTGCCATGTCTTGTCGCTACGCCGCCCAGAGCTGTGCTCGCCAGCTCCGATCCGCTCGTGCAGTCCGAGCACCCGCACAACTCGTCCGTATCCCGGCTACCTCGAGAAGATGGAACTCAACCGAAGCTGCTCCCGCCAACCCCAAGATCTCTGCCATCGTCGACCAAATTAGCCAGCTTACTCTTTTGGAGACTGCCGATCTTGTTTCAAGCCTCAAAGTCAGTGCAATTGATACGCTAGACCTCAATTGATCTCTGGGGGAGGCATTTCGTTTGTCTAATCGCTAACCCAAATCTTCAAACAGAGCAAGCTCAACATTCCCGATATGCCCATAGGTGGTTTCGCTGCTGCTGCCCCTGCTGCAGCACCCGCTGTTGAGGAGGCTGAGGAGGCAGCTCCCGCCGCCGCTGAGAAGACCCTCTTCACCCTGAAGTTGCAAGGATTCGACGCCACCTCAAAGGCCAAGGTTATCAAGGAGATCAAGAACATGCTCGGCCTGAGCTTGGTGGATAGCAAGAAGTTCGTCGAGAGCGCGCCCAAGATGATGAAGGAGAACGTCCCCAAAGAGGATGCTGAGAAGATTATCACCGCCATGAAGGAGTTGGGAGCCACCGTGGTGATGGAGTAAAGATTATGAATCTCTGGGGCACGGCGACCGGCGACTTGGCACGATAGATGGCTGGATTGCATGTATAAAAAAAACATATGTACTAGTATCTAACAATATGCACCATTGGAAAAGACCCGGTGGTGGGTTCTTTTTTGATCATGATATCATATTTACTATGAGGTGATCGTCGTCACTTTCCTATCACCTACCCTGTATGATCTGAAACCTAGGATGAATTCGAATTTTAACCTCACTATTCTAATCAAACATGTCGAGAACGACGGGTATCAATACTTGTCTTTCAATCCCTTCATGCAAGCCCAAGCCGAACGCCATTGAAGTGCCGTTGCAATTTGAAAGGGGTACGTTCCAGTTCAATGGCGCTTCCCACCATTTGCTGATCCTTGATGATGGTGGCAACCAGACTGCATTTCCATCTCCTTTTTAAAATCATCCAGCTCTTCTGTAAGCAGACGGTCGTCGTCCTCGCCGAAGTCGCTCGTTTCGTCCCATAGTCTGTTCATTTCTGCATTTTCAGTCTTGGGAATGGCCCATATGCTCTCCCGTTCTCGCTTATGGCGTTCCCGGTCCTCCTCAATTCGCTGCTCAATCTGGCGTTTGTCAAGCTGGTGTGATGCACCCTTCCGACCAGGCTTTGGTATCATTTGCGAAAGAGGCATTTCCGTCATCTCAACATCTCCATTTGGTGATGTAAGACCAAGGTCCTCGACATTTGTCTCACGCTCCTTGATGACATCCTCTATCTGAGTAACGGCTTGGGACTCCAGGTATCCCTTTCCTTGGAGGCCTTGAAGAACCTATATCAAATGTGAGTTGTGGGTTCAGGGGCACGTCTGGATCATATCATGATGCGGGTATTGACTCACTTTTCGAACCACTTTGACATTGGCGGCACCCGATCCATCATCTGGGGCAACAGCATCGACAACACGGATAATGTCTCGCTGCATCATGCCGATGTAGTTGGTGTGTCCATCACGTTGTGCCATGTCGAGAAAATGTTCAATAAAATACATAATATTGGCACGTGTGTTCATGTTGCTACTCTGTTGAATTGAATCAGTCATGTGTTCGTTCATACTGAGACTGAATAGCCCTACGTACCCGTTCAAGCTGTTCAAGAATGCACGAATGCAAGTCTTCGTCCATATCTCTGTACCTAAGAGCATACTGGGCGGCCTTCTGTGCAGATGCAACTGACGCGTTGAGATGCTGTAGCGCCGACGTAAAGCGCATGCGCACCTCGAAAGGGTCAGCCATAGCAAAGGGTAGAAGGCTAATCTTGTAATTGAATGGCTGTGAAAACTGAGACGAAAGGAGGATTTCGAGCAAGGAATATGAGTAACAGATTTCGGTTCAAAATTATCACACCCGCACCCGGAACCTAGAAAGACAAGGGCCTTGAAGTTTGGTTATGGATGCAGTGTAGATGGTTTATTAGCGGGATTGGGTGGTAACGTTAAGTGAGAACCTAGCTCGTCCAGATAATTTGTTTGATATACAGTAGGTTGACAGTGGGTCACACCCGGGAATGAGGTGCCACATTGTGGCTGTGCCTGTCTCGACTTACAAGACCAAAAGAAATGGCCGTGTTGGATTAGGGAACAGAAAAAGCTGAGAGCCCTCGATAAGCTATATTTGCACTTGACCCAAGTTCTTTTTGTATCTAAGTAAAGATGGTCAAATCCCTAAATATCGCCATATTTTAGACTAAATGAGGCACTACTAGGTACCTATTTTTAAGATAGTAGTATGTACTAAGTTCTTGCAAAAATGATAATCTGAGTGAATACGTAGGCATCTTACCCTTGTATGTTTCATATAAGTTACCGAGTAGAAGGATATCTGAGACGGCTTGCCATATGAAGCACAGTCACTTTTCCACGGAACTGTTCCATCCCCGCCAGTGACTGGCAAGGTTAGGCCTAGCACCAACAGCCTGCGCCGCCAATTGCAAATGCTCTTAGGGGTACAATGGACGGCCATTGACAGATGCTGGAACCCAGTCACGATTGAAAGGACCCCTGGTAAAGAGCCAAGTCTTCGTCTTCATTCGTCCCTTGTTCCTGGTCTTTCTCCGTGCGACGTTCCACATCATGTCCCTTGCTTCTTCTGGGGCTTTCTCAAAGTCCTTGGACATCATCAGCTGTATCCTCACCAATGCCCGGGCTTCATTCTCTGGCATTGGCTCGATGACTTGGGATATCATAACAATCGTGAAGCGGTCAGTCGCACAACACACGATAGGCTGTCACGTCGTATTTGATCAAAACACCTTTTGGCGCCAGCGACTGTTGTGTGTGTACACCCAGCTGCAGCGTTGTCCTTTCACTGTCAATAACATTTTTGGGGGCTGGCATTCGGACATTTACACCGGCATTAGTATTGGCCCTACCACGATCGGATATTGATTGATATTATAATACGATCCATAAATGAAGCCTAGCCAAAGCCCAACACAGCCAGCACAACGCTACATGGCCTGGCATCGCATAACTAACATCCATCCATTAGCACAACGCTTGCGGGGACCATACGGTTGAGGGGGGGCCAGGCTTTTTCTTTCATCATCTTTAAAAACACACAGACTTGTCTCGCTCCTCTTGTTACTTCTTTTTCGTCTTCTGTACCTCTTCTAGATTTGGTTTCGGCTTACTTACCCCACGCTCTTGGGGCTGCCCCTGACCTAACATTAGGTACCGTCCCTTTATTCAACAGCGCCCGCCGACACCAGACTCAAAGGACAACCACTACGGACGTTGACGCGCCTGTCTCCGTTACCAAGGCCACCAATCGTCAAATCTCCTGCCTCCATTCCTCGCTGTCCCTCTCTCTGGCCTGCCGTTTGCCCTGTCATTCCAGGTACCACCTCCAAATCGCGACCCGCAACAGATCGGATCAGAGCATAGCAGCTGGAGACCTAGTTACTCCGTACATACAGCCGTCGACCAATCCCCTGGCCCGCACCTCTTTCCCCTCCTGTTTCGCCCACCGTGGCAGTGGGAGCTTGCGAATCGTCCGCGTCCGCGTCCGCAACTGCGACTGTGAGACTGCGCCGTCAGTAGGCAGGCAGGATTCAACATGGGCCGTAAAGCGGCACCACAGCCACTGGCACTTCCCTCTTCATCTTCGCCTCAATCTTCGCCTCAGACCCAGACACAATCCCAGTTCGGATCTGATGCTGCTTTACGTAGCAGAGACGACCCGCCAACCTCTGAAACCGTTTCTCCAGCTGTGTCGTCAGTCGAGTCTAAATCGCCCCGGTCTCCCCGCTCCTCTCCTTTCCACAGTCGATTCTCACCCTTGAGAAACCAGGGCGGAAAGCACAAGAAAGTGTCGCACACGACTGCACCATTAGCAGCGGCTACTGCAGACGGAAAATCGTCATCAGCAGCATCGACACCAACATCGACGACCTTGCCAGTCCTCGCACCAACTCCAGTCACAACAACTATCACACAACGACCCTCAACTTCTACAACATCTGCTGAATGGAGTAGACAAAAGTCCGCAACGAGACTGCCCTTACGGCAAACGCGCGAGGATCCTTCGGCTTATCCTTCCATTTCCTCTAAATTAGAAGAAGAGTTCCCCAGTTCATCTGCGACTACTGCCACTACCACCACACAGGCCGGAGCAATCCACACACCACCGACCGACTTAAAGAAAGGTTCAAAGAACGGTTTCTTCCATTTTAACAAGCATCCCAAATCTTCAAACCAGTCCCAGTCACATGCTCAGTATCGAAATCAAGCTGAGGTGAGAGCTCAGGTAATCTCGAGAGGGAACGACGGATCCAATCGCCCAAAACGCCGAGGTATGTAACCATGCAGCCAGGCTTAGCTAGGACGTACCATTAGACTTTGACCATGGTGCGCAAGCCCAGCTCCACGACCAACCGCTGACATTAAGCAGACAAACCAGACACACCGGCTTCCAACCACACCCTACACAAACCTGTATCTGCCGACCCTCTACGAAGCGACTTGTCTTTGTCATCTATTGGCGACTTCGAGACCGCTACTGCTTCGCCTCAGCCTTTTACAAAAAAAGGAAAGTCGAAACCATTTGGTATATTGAACCGCAGCCGATCCAATCGCGACAAAGAAGACGCTAGCCCTGAACTGAAACCCGTTGTTTCGCCTCAACAAGGCACTGAACCTGAACTACACCTTAACTCTGTGCCATACAAAACCGAGAATCAAGGAGGTGACCGATCCCTCCGAGACATGATGAGTTCCGCAGTTCGAAATCGATCTGAGGACCGCGCGCCGAGAGATATATCTTCGACCAGAAAGGCGCAGCGCGATAAGGAACCAAAGACCCAGCCCTCTTCCCTGAATGAGAATGGGGGATCTTTCTTCAATGGCCTAAAGAGCTCAGGCACCCGCGCGGCTGGCATACTTAGTGATCGCTTCTTCAACAAGAGTGGGCGCAGCAGGGAAGACAGGGATGCGCTGGATGACGAGCACTACCAGCTCAAGGTTATTAACTTGCCACTGGTTGAGCAGACACGATTGACGAGGATCTCTAAACGACTCGAGGATTCAAGGGATAAAACAGAATTTTGGATGCCTGCCTTTCCATGGAGAGCAATCGACTATCTAAACTATAAGGGATGCGAAGTCGAGGGTCTCTACCGTGTTCCAGGCAGTGGCCCGCAGATCAAGAAGTGGCAGCGCAGGTTCGATGAGCGTAAGCATTGCTCACAAATCTATTAACATACGAGTATGCTGACTCAAGATAGGGTACGATGTGAACCTTTTTAACGAGCGCGACCTATACGACATTAATATCATCGGATCAATGCTCAAGGCCTGGCTACGTGAACTTCCAGATGAGCTGTTCCCTAAGGCGGCACAGGATCGAATTGCAAGGGAGTGCGCAGGTTCAGAGGAAGTCCCCGAACTTCTTATTGAGGAGCTCTCGAACCTCTCCCCCTTCAACTACTACTTGCTTTTTGCCATCACATGCCATCTCAGTCTTCTGCTGGCTCACTCAGACAAGAACAAAATGGATTTTAGGAACCTTTGCATTTGCTTTCAGCCGTGCATGAAAATCGACGCATTCTGTTTCAAGTTCTTGGTATGCGATTGGCGCGACTGCTGGAGAGGGTGCAAAAACGAAGCCCAGTACATCGAGGAGGAATATGTCATCTTCGACCAGCCTCCGCCCCGAGGGCTCGCTGAACCAACGAAACCGAGACCTCAGGAAGAGTTGGAGGATGACCGACAGCATCTTTCCTCGTCAGGGAGCAGCAAGCAGTCAGGTCGCCTCAGCCCTGGTGATCAGAAGCCAAAGCTGAAGAAGAAGCAGCTCCAGATATCCCCCTCAAACGGGAGCGTCGCCTCAAATAACTCGTCCGCCCCAACCACCTTAACTCTCAACAGCGATCACGAGGTGGGCAGAGCCTCGAATGATATACGACCGTTATCACCCATTTTGCCCCTATCGCCCCTTGGCTTTTGAGCAACAAGACGTCTCGATGGCTCATTAAAAGCAGCAAGGGTGTTTGCGATGGCTATTTACACAGGTGGCCGAGGAATTATACAGATTCGGAGAGATACCCAATCAAGTTGAGCATGTCGTGGGTCTGGAAATTGACTGGAGTGCCTGGCCTACCCAGTCTATCGCTCCATGGCTCTTCAATCTGAACCTGGTAGATGTCTCAATGCTTAAGGAAACTGCCTGCCAGGATAGAGTCCGCGACTCCATCTTGTCAAAATAGCCAGCTCACGACGCCATGCCCTTAACGATTTACTACTTTTCGACGCTATTGCACAGCCCGGATGCTCCAAGCGCTGGCGTTTCTGTAGAGCAGTCAGCAGTGTGTGCAAGCAGGCGAAGCTCTCAAAGAGCCTCAAAAAGCTTATCTGTTCAAGGCGCCCAGTTGAGTGAAGTTTTAAAATGCGCTTCTTTTCTTTCTTTGTTCGGTATACCCACGATGCATTTTGAGGAGCATACAGTCCAGAGGGGCTGTATTGCACTCTATTTTAGGGGGATTTTGTTTGAAGTTTTAGCGTTCTTGTTTATTGATGTAAAGGACAAACGATCCGTCTTTTCTTGGTCTGGCTATGCAGACGACTCCGCTACCAACATGGTGTTGAGAGGGGCCAGGAAGGTAAGGCTACCATGATCTTGGACGGTGCAGATAAGGGAATCCGAGGAACGCCCCGTAGTTGAACATGGAAAACGTCGGTTTAACGGGTACTCTTGCTTTTTCTGCCATTCATAATGCGAAGGGTACAAGGCAGCAGAATAGGAGGGAACTATGATAAGCCATATGAAGCCAAGTGAAGAATTCCCGATGGTGAAGTAACTTGCGTCTGTTGCGTGTCCTCTGTCAATATACGGACAGATAGGAGCCCAACAGTGGGTGCGAGGGAGATTTGGCAGTTTAATTGTCCTGTACAGATTACCTAAATTTATCCAGCCTTGTCAACAAGTATTGGATTTGGTCGATCTTCTGTAAATATACGTAAAGTTATGGAAACAGTGATTATAAATGCAAGTCACCACTTCATGTGAATACAACAACTTCATATAGATATCTCAGGTTGCCTTGTTCTTATTTCTGCACGAGATTGTATTTCAGAAAGGCACTGGGGCAAGCTGGGCTCAAGTTGACGAAACCGAAGGCGATGGAATTTAAATCGAAGAGTACAGCAAATTCATTTTCATTGCTCTTCAGCTGAACTTCTAAACCCTCCCAAATCCCTAGCTTTTAAGATGCCGATTTGAAACGCCAAAGTCCTGAACGCCGCTCCATACTCAACAGCAGTAGTAGTTTGCCCAGTGTCCGCACGAAACTGCGGACCAAATTTCATCTTTTTTTTCTCGATAGGCTCTTAAGCTGATTTCGGGATGCCTTTGTTCTTGCGCATCAATCGTTCATTGCGCTTGACTCGCTCCTTGCGCTCTCGTCGGCCGTCGCCTCGAATAGAAGTACCCTCCTTTCTCGTCTCCTCGGCCTTCATGTCGACCTCGACAATAGGCCAGTCCTCGCCCTTCTTGTTCAGGGCCTTGTAACCCCACTTGCGCTGCCACTCGCCTGTCTGCTCGTCGAAGGCAAGGTTGCGGCGAGATTCGCGTGTCTTGGGCTTGATGCCCTTCTTGGCGGCGAATCGCTCCCACTTAGTAGGAGGCTTGACCTGAGGAACGGGCTTCTCGCGAGGAAGAGTGGTGCTCGGGGCAGGAAGGGTGAGCAGGACGCCCTCGGAGGTGGAGCTGAGAGGGCAGGTGGAGAGGAACTGGTTGATGAGAGATTGAGCACCGTCGCGGGCAAGCTCAGCGAGAGATTGCTCGAGGTTGTTGCGGTCAAGGGTCACGGGATTGGGGTCCTCGGCGAGCAGATGGCCAAGATCAAAGGTGTAAGGCGTAGGCTTTTCGACTGCGACAGGCAGCTTTGGCTTAGAGCTGGGGAGCGACATGGTAATTTTTTGTATATATGACGGCGTATTATGTAGTTGTATGAATCCGAAGTTTGTCGATCTGCCGTATACTCGTTAAAGAATTGTTATAGAATTCGTTGTCGCAAACCCGTTGTCTTGGTGTTGCGGCTGGGGAACTTTTTTCTAGGCTATCTTTTTTCTTTAGCGATAAGGGACGTCGGATCAGTGCACAGCCGTTTTTCCGACTCAGTCACTCTGAGCCAATGGTAAGCATTCACGACCCTTCACCCCTGCGCCTCTGGGGGCGTGTCGTTAATGCTCTGAGATTTTCGAAGTGTCAATTCAACTTCAGCTCACGACGGCTGCGAGACGAGCGTCCCTGAACCGGTTCAATTGGCGTCAATGCGACGATAGACGTCGTTTCAGCTATCGTCATATACGAAAGGTCTCTTAGACGACATTTTGGGCATGCTTCTCAAGACAATGGCGTCAGCCAACTCGCTCCGATGCCTCATTAGGCCGACGATTCCTAGGGCTCCTCGAATCCAGCCTGTCCTGCTGGCCCCATTCTCGACCACGAGCTCTGTTCTCGCCGTCTCAGCCCCTCCAGCTATCAAGAGCCGGAGAGATCTACCTCAGAAGGTCAAGAAGTCGTACAAGAAGCGTGCCAATGTAGCGCCTGTCCGAAAACCTCAGCCCGGCGAGCGCAAGGCCTTCCGAAAGCGCATCCAGCTCAGCAACAACAGCGCCCTGCCTGTTCAAGGACTTGCCACTTTGGATGCGAAAAACATGGCCCAGGACTCAAGTGCTGGAAAGATGTTTGCTATGCCTGATCAGGTGGTGGATCATTTACGTGCCCTCGAGGCTTTTAAGACAACACAGACCTGGAACCTTTTCAGAAAACCCCACGTTCTGCTACGCAAGGAGACGGTCGAGTTGATGAAGAAGTTAGATCTGTCCGCTAAGGAGAAGAAGGCTCTTAAGTGCGTGTTGACGGGTAGCAAGTTGTCAGGAAAGAGCATGGCCATGCTACAGGCCATGGCCTATGCCCTTCTTAATAACTGGGTGGTCTTCCATATTCCTGAGGGTATGGCATCCTCTGTAACAATCACCATGAAGCGCCATTTCTCTAACTATCAATTATAGGTCAAGACCTAACCAACGGTAACACAGAGTACTCACCCATCCCTGACACAGAACCAATGCAGTTCGCTCAGCCCATCTACTGCCTCAAGATGATCCAGAGTCTCTACAGGGCCAACCGTGTTGTTCTCGAGAAGCTGAGCATCGAGAAGGACTGGTCCAAGTTCACCAACCTCAAGAAGGGTGCCACCCTGGCTGATCTAGCCCTCAGCGCAAAGGAGGCTGAGTACGCCTGGCCAACCCTTCTTGCCCTCTGGACAGAGCTCACTCTGCCTGGTCGACCCCCTGTTCTCTTCGCCCTGGACGGTCTTGCACACATTAACAAGATCAGTGACTACCGGGATACTGCCTTCAACCAGGTTCACGCCCATGAGCTAACCCTTGTGCGTCTTTTCATTGATGCCCTATCTGGCAAGGCTCCTCTGCCCAATGGCGGTGCCGTCATCGCCGCCACCTCCGAGAACAACTCACACCACCACCCTTCTCAGGAGCTTGTCCTGTCTCAGCTTGAGGCTGGTCAAGCTGGCCGTGAAATCCCCACACCTGATCCCTACGAACGTAAGTACGATGAGCGTGTTTACGAAGCTTTGAAGAACAGCTGGGTCCTTCGCCTTGAGGGTGTCACCAAGGATGAGGCCCGCTCTCTGATGGAGTACTGGGGTGCTAGTGGAATGTTCCGCCATGTGCTAAACTCACGGACCGTTTCTGAGAAGTGGACGGTCGGAGGCCATGGAAACGTTGGTGAGATGGAACGCGCATCTCTGATGCAGATGAGGCTATGAATGTATTTTATAAATGTACAATATTGGTATCTGACTAGAGCCCAACAAAACATGCTCCAGCTCCCTACAACGTATCATGTCGGTATGACCATGTCTACCAGTCCTTAGTGATAGATTGGTTCTTCGTGTGCAATTTTTCATTGTCGAAATAGCTCTATTAGCTGACTGTTCTTATCTGCTTCAATATGTCAAAACGCCAGACCCGGACATCATACGCTTCAATGTATCACCCCCCAGATCTTCAGAAGTTCATGTCATCGTCGTCGTCGTCGGGCATTCCATCGTTACTGATGAACACCAATCTGGTACGGTTGGCCGTGGTTTGCCAGGCCTAGGAAGTATCGTTAGTTATGCGTTTGAGCTAGGGGAATTGAAAGTAAAACTCACATTAATATCAGTGTACGCGTACACGGCCTCCTGCCATTGGTCTGTGGTAAACCCTCTGGAGATGACTTGTGCCTCAACCTTTCTCATGCTGAGCTCAGCGCTGAGGTCTTCGTCATCCTCGGCATCGTCAGGACGACATTGGCCGGAGTCAGCCAGCTGCTTCACCAAGGCGAAAATCCTGCTGGTGGCATTCTGGGCCTGTCGACCGGTGCTGTCATTATTCAAACTCTCCTTACTGGCCTCGACTAGTCGGAGAGCCTCGTCAACATCATCCTGCGTGACCTCGTTGCTGAAGCGAAGACGTGCGAGTGCCTGGGCCAAACGGACAACACCCAGTAAAGTACGAGGCGTCGTATGAGTGAATTGCTTGCCCTTCTTCTCAGCACGTTGCTGTTGGTCTCGCATGCGTACGTATGTCTTAATCATATACTCCGACACTGAGCTGGGAACGACAGGTCGGTACGTTCTGGCCTGAGCGATATAAGAGCGCACCTCATGAGGGCTAAAAACAACGTTGTCAGTGCCGATGTCGGGATGTCTGCTATTCATGTGCACAAAGGCAACGTGCTTCGCAAGCTGCTCGTCTGTGTCGCGACTAGGGGTATCAAGGAGCAGAAAGAGGATATCGAAACGGGACAGGAGTGCAGCGGGAAGATTAATGTTCTCAACGGGAGAGATGCGTGGGTTGTATCGTCCGTAGACAGGGTTAGCGGCGGCAAGGATAGAGGTACGAGCGTTGAGAGTTGTAGAGATTCCAGCCTTGGAAATGGAAATGGTCTGTTGCTCCATGACTTCGTGAATGGCGGTACGATCAGTCTCGTCCATCTTGTCGAATTCATCGATACAGCAGATACCGTTGTCGGCGAGCACAAGGGCACCACCTTCTAGAACCATTTCATCGGTGACAGGGTCTCGCATCACAGCCGCGGTGAGACCAACGCCACTGCTTCCACGACCCGAGGTATAGACACCACGGGGAGCGACCTTTGAGATATACTTCAGCAGCTGAGACTTGGCCACACCAGGATCACCCATCAAGCAGATGTTGATGTCACCACGAATCTTCATACCGTCGCCCATCTCCTTGGTTACACCACCGATAAGAAGGAGGAGGAGAGCCTTCTTGACGTCGAGATGTCCAAAAATCTCGGGGGCGATTGACTTGGCGAGAAGCTCGTAAACCTGGCCAGTTTGGCGGTATTTCTCAATTCGTCGTACCAGGGTGGGATCAACAATCATCTCACTGTAGGCCTTTTTGTGTTGAAGAACATGGTGGGCCTCAATATAAGTGTCGGTGAGCAAACCGGCCTTCATGGCCTTGAATCCTGTGTAGGGGGTAGGCAGGAAGATGCCCGAGATATCAACGACATCACCAGGGTTAATCTGCCTGACAAGAGTGCCATGGCAGAACACAGTAAGACTTCGAGGAATCTGACCAATGGGGACCTGCTCGGCCATCTCCTGGACCTTGACCTCCTGGAAAGGCAAGAACTTGGAGGCTCTTGAAGAAGGGTTGAGTTGACCCTTTGCCTGGTTCCGCTTACAGTCTTCTGAAGGACACATGGTCAGGGGACCGTATTGCTTGTCAGTAATCGGCTGGAAGATTTCACAACCACATCTATCACAGGTATATGCGCTGACTTGAACAATAGGCTTGACATCAGAAACTCGAGTAGCAATGGCGCGAATAGTGATGAGATGACCCAGATGCTCGCCGCGCACTTGTCGAACAGCCAATGCTTTTGAAGGCTGGCTCGAGGTACCAGATCTAGGCTTGAATACCAGGGTGTATCTGCGGGTGAGCTCTGCAGGAAACTTATCATCAGCAGCAGTTGGGTCACGCTCAGCGGCGTCATCAAGCTCCCGGTTTCGAATTTGTCGTCGAGTCATCAACACATCAAGAACATCGTCCTTGAAGCTGTTCACTGGTCAATACTGTGCCCTACCGACTCGCTGCAGGTTTACTCACGTAATGTCTTCGCTTGCTGGAGGCATAACTTCGTCCACGGCTCTTGAAAAGATCTCGACATAGTGTTTTGTGTTCATTTCGATAGAATCGACAAGCCTCATGCTGTCCTCATTATCGAAGGCTTCGCTCTCCCACTGGAGTATGTCAGCGGATATTCGAGAAATGAGCCATCGCATAATCATACCGTTGCTAAATCGTCGAGATCAATTGTCGCCTCGTCGATTGTTCGATCAGAGAGTTGTTGTAGCATGTTCTTGTACTTGTATTGAGGAGTACGGCGCTCCTTAGCTTGTTGCCGTCGATTCTCCTGGCCGTCCTCGTCCATCAAGTCATCTTCTTCATCAAAATCACCTTCTCCGATGGTGATATTTCCCAGTGCTGTAGTGATCGTTTGCTCAGGAGATGTCTTGAAGCCGGTCAAGAACTCCTGGAAAGCATCTGCATTATTGATTAGCTCCCATAGGGGAAAACTTGTTACAGTAAATAACGGCATCTACTGACGTTGTTGCTTCTCATAGCTGACAGGGGCCTTGAACTCGCGCAGCGCCATTATGAAGAAATTTATTAGAGTCCCGAATTCGAAAAGCGCTGTAAGTTGTCAAAATGTGCAGTGCTGTCCGATAGTTACAGTGCAATGGGGGAGATGCGATCGCAATGCACAAATTGAGTGGGCTGGGGCCAGTTGCAGGGGGGCAACGGCGGTTGCACTGGACCTTCCATAGGGACGCGCCTAGCTACCGCGTCGTTTCGCGTGTCGCGGCGCACAGCCACAGGAGGAGTTTAATTGACTTCAGCCACAGCGGTATCGCATTAAAGTTGCCTTCCCTGGGTAGTAGTGGAGGCTATGAAAGCTGGGGAAGGAACGGCGAGGATCCCGAGCACGTGTAGATACCTCGGCTGCAGGACGAGAAACGGAGTACAGGTCGGAATTGTTTCGGCACCTGCTCTACCTCTTATCATAGTCAACTATAGCTGAGGTGGGATCACCTCCTTTCAACAGTTTATTCTAATTCTTCAGCGCATAATGCCTCCTCACAGAAATGCGCAATCCGTCTCTGCGGAAATCTCCCTAACTCACCTAAAGAACTGTTTGGTCAACCTCCCCACGTCGCTGGTCTCGCTTCTGGTCAATGTCAACACTGTGAGCAATTGGCTTTCCCTCCCTTTTCGTAACAGTCTGCTGACTTGTGATTCATAGCCTGCGCAAAATGTTATCGTCGAACTCAGCTATAGAGAAGCCTCATCCGCAGGATCAGGCTCTCAGCAGCGCTCCATATTTGTAGGATGGACAGGTATGCCTAGTAAGAGGAGAACAGCCCCGCCTGGTACGCGCGATGGACTCAATGGCTCGAGGGGATCCCGCGATCAAGAGGTGCAGCTTGTAGAGCTCGATGCGACACTAGCCAAGACTCTGGGGTTATCAGAAGGACAGAAGATCATGGCAACCATCCACCTCGATCCTCCACTGGCGCATACGATCAACATCGAACCTCTTACGCCAGAAGATTGGGAGATCATCGAGCTCCACGCGACGTTCCTCGAGCTGAACCTTCTCTCACAAATCCGAGCGCTACCGAACCCCTCATACAAACTTGGCGATAACTTAGTTGCGCCCCATGCCTTGACGCTTCATTTATCCCCGACCTCGACCGCGAATATCAAAGTTATCTCGCTGGATCCCGCGCCTCCCGCCGACTTGCCATTCGCCAAAATATCACCTGATGCGGAGGTCATTGTCGCGCCGAAAACGAGGCAAAAGAACTCGCATAACTCAGGCGATCACCGTAGTGTAGCGAGTACTTCCAAATCCAAACGGAGCGCCACAAGCACAGTACGTCGGCGAAGTACAAAAGAAGAGCGACGACCTACCGTGTTTTTGCGCGGCCTTGACCGAGAATCTTGCCAAGAATGGTTTGACGAGGGGCCTTTAGCTCAAGATTTCAGTGTCTGGGTCGATCATGATATCCTCTCTGGTGAGGCTTTCAAAGGGGTGAACTATGTTTCAGTCGATGTCATCCGACCTGCTGGTCTGCAACAGCCTCAGCCAGAGGAGGGAGGTGTCTCTGCTGGCATGACGGCTGCTACAAGGGTAGTCGCTCATCTTCGATCATGGGCTGATCCTCCCAACAGCCAGGCAGTAGCTCTTTCATCTCCTCTTTGCGCAACCCTTGGCTGTATCGGCATGGTAGGCGGTATCGTGAAGCTCCAGGCCGCACCACAACAGCTGCCCAAGAATACAGTTCAAAGTGTCAAGGTTTTCCCTTTCGCTACAAGCGCCAAGACTGTTGAAGGCCTAAGGTTTGGGGGGGAGTCCAAAGCGGAGAAAGAAGAATCTGCGAAGCGCTTCCGTCAAATTTACGCCGCTGCCAGGGGTAGCGCTGGGCTACTTCAAGGTCCTTTGACAGACGGATCCGTGATCAGTTTGTACGACGGCCTTGATCCCCCTCAAGGATGGGAGGGTGGAATCGTCAAGTTTACATACGGCGCCGACTTCCAGGAAAGCAAAGAGAACGCGAACTGGTTGCTTGGACTCGATCCCAAGCTACTAATTGAATTCCAGCAACCTACTCCTCGGCCATCGTGGCTATCTGAATCGGATGGGTTTGAACGACAAGCCACACACGATTCACTCCTTGTCGGGATCGACTCTTTGCTGAGTAACTTACAGTCAAATCTGATTCACTTGTCTTCAGTGCTGCTCACCGGAGGAATGGGATCCGGAAAATCCTCTATTGCCAGGCATCTGGCCCAAAGACTCCGACAAGAATCACTATTCCATACACTTTATTATCCTTGTCGGAAACTAGTCAATGACGAAACGAGAATCTCAACGATAAAGGAAACGTTGAACCGGCTTTTCGCCTCTGCCAGTTGGGGCGCACGTTTAAACGGCAAGGCTGTGGTAATACTCGACGACCTGGATAAGCTTTGCCCTGTTGAGACAGAGCTTCAGGTTGGGAATGATAATGGCAGAAGCAGGCAAGTTGGTGAAATTCTGTGCTCAATCGTAAGACAATACTGTACTCGTGACAGTGGTGTCGTACTGTTGGCGACTGCTGAAGCGAAAGAATCAATCAACGGTGTCGTTGTCAGCGGCCATGTCGTACGTGAGATTGTTGAGCTCAAGGCACCCGACAAAGAGGCGAGGCGCCGCGTTATGGAGTCTATTGTCATGAAGGACGCCATAACCGCTGACGAAGCCCAGACACAATTCAGTGATGGAAGCCGGCCACAAACTGCCGATAGCAGCATGGTTGCAGAGGACAACGGCGCATGGATGGATGGTGCCAGCCATACAAGTAAGGATGGCCGCCAAGCCAAGACCAGCGGCTTTATTCTGGACCCAGACCTTGACTTTCTTGATATTTCTGGATCTACGGATGGCTATATGCCTGGCGATATTAACGTGCTCGTCTCTCGGGCGAGGAACGAGGCCATAATTCGAGCCATTGCCGAGTCTCCAGACTCGACGGGTGCCATTCACTTGGCGCGCACTGATTTCAACAAGGCCCTCAAGGGCTTCACACCAGCGTCGCTGAGAAACGTGACGCTGCAGAGCTCATCAACGAGCTTCAAGTCTATCGGAGGTCTACAGGAGACACGACAAGTACTTCTAGAAACACTGCAGTACCCTACAAAATATGCGCCAATCTTTGCTCAATGTCCCCTACGTCTTCGGTCTGGTCTTCTCCTGTACGGATACCCTGGTTGCGGCAAGACCCTTCTTGCTAGCGCTGTTGCCGGCGAGTGCGGCCTCAACTTTATCAGCGTTAAGGGCCCCGAGATTCTCAACAAGTATATCGGTGCCTCCGAGAAGAGTGTTCGAGATCTATTCGACAGAGCTCAGGCTGCAAGGCCATGTGTGCTCTTCTTTGATGAGTTCGACTCTATTGCACCTAAGAGAGGACACGATTCTACAGGAGTCACAGATCGCGTGGTGAACCAGCTCCTTACACAGATGGATGGTGCTGAGGGATTGTCAGGGGTTTATGTGCTGGCAGCCACATCCCGACCTGATCTGATTGACCCTGCTCTGCTTCGTCCAGGTCGTCTGGATAAGTCTCTACTATGCGACATGCCTGCTCTGGAAGACCGAGTGGATATTATCAAGGCGCTGTTCCAAAAGGTCAGGCTCTCGGACGAGTTGACCGAGTCTGACGGACCTCTGACGGATATCGCTCGTCAAACCGAGGGCTTTTCAGGTGCCGATCTTCAAGCTCTCGTATCTAACGCTCAGTTGGAGGCTATCCATGATGTCTTGGATGTAGATGGACCTATTGTCAGTTCAAAACGACCCAACGGAACCAGCGGCAAGTCAAACAGCACACCAAGCTTTGTGCAGTTCCGCTATGGCGATGATGCTAAGCCCCTGAACGAATCAACCCCCAAGAGCAGGTCAGCTGCCCTTGTCGAGAATGCGTCGATCCTAGCAAAACTCGATGAGATCAAGATAGCCCGCAAACGATCAAAGCAAATTCACGGCGCTCCCGCGGCCGACACGGAAGCCAAGACACAAGGCAGCGAGCAAAGAGAAGTGGTCATTGAGCGCAGCCATCTTATTAAGGCGCTGGATAACACTCGAGCGAGTATTAGTTCTGAGGAGAAGATCAGGTTGCAGAGAATTTACACGGAGTTTGTCGTGGGTCGAAGTGGACAGATGAAGGATGGACAAGGTAGTATGGAGATTGGAGGCCGGAGCAGCTTGATGTAAGATGGGGTTTGTAGTATGGACAGACACATGTTGAATATCATAATGGATTTTGAACACCAGCACTTTCTGTATCAAAGGTTTAGTTTAGAATGAACTTGTAGTCCTTTTTAATTTGTCAATGCTTAACGCGATGCATCTTCGGCCAGGAGCTTGCCCATGCCCTCTAGAACAGCGCCATGAATTCCCTCTCTCGCCGCCAACAGGCCGTGATTCTGGTTCAGATCCCGTCCAACACTGAAATCCATTTCCTTACCGTCAAGATCAGTCACTTTACCACCCGCCTCGGTCAGGAGAAGCTGAGCGCCAGCATGATCCCAGATCCACATACGGACGTTGCTAGAAGAAGGCACGCGGAGCTGGAAATCACCGCCGCCGACAAGAAGCGCGGCGTAGCGGATATGCGACGAATATAGCTCCATGTTGGGGAACTTGGCCCCGAGGGAACCGGCCAGCTTGCGGACGAGGTCGTGGCGTGAGGTTGTAGCGCTGGTGTAGTTGATGATCTGCGCATCGGCAAGACTGGAGGCTTTAGATATACTATCGAGGGGCTTGGCGGGCTCGAGACCGCTGAAATCCATCTTGCGGATCGTTGTGCCCTGTCCGCGGACTGCGGTGAGCATGAGGCCCAAACCCTCCTTGTCTATGGTGGACTCTGCGACTTTTCCATCTACGGGCTTCAAGTTTGCGCAGCCCAAGACACCAACGACTTCTCTGCCATCCTCTATCAGCGCCAAAGACACAGCGTATTGCTCGCCCTTGAGAAAGGTAGCTGTTCCGTCAATGGGATCCATGACCCAGAAGCGACCCTTGCTCCCACCCTGACCCTTTCCTCCAAGGTCGATGACCTCGAGAAGTTCATCGACATCCTTTGGACTCGCCAGCAGCGCCTCATCGTTGGAGTTTTCAAGATGAGCGCCAGAAGCCAACTCCCAAACACGCTGCTTCAGGGCTTCATCGTCTCTGAGAGCGCTCGAGTCCTCCTCGCCAACAAAGGCATCGCCTGGAAAGGCGCTTCGAAGGGCGCTGATGAGAACAGCCTGAGCGGCGAAATCAGCAGCGGTAACGGGAGAGTCGTCGGCCTTTGAAATGCCGCTGACGGTTGATTGGACTCTTTTGGTGAGGATCGAGGCTCGTAGGACAGCGAGCTCAGCGATTTGACGTTCACGAGCATAAGAAGCCATTTTCGATAAGAGTCAGCAGCTTATGGTGTTGTTAGTGAAGAGATGGCCTTGCCTCGTGTTTTTATTTACTGAAGTTATATATGTTTGTTTCCATGGGCAGAGTGGGTGATGAAGTGATGATCAGAGGCGGTGGTTTCCCCACTGATCCACCATTTAATCCATTTATCACTCGTCCATGTTATGCACGACAGTGCCAATCAATGGGCATCAAACAATCAATTATGTTAGTGAGTAACATGAGATGAGGCCTCAGCGGAAGTAGCTCAGATAGAGAGAATAGTATAAATACTCACATTAGAGGTAGATAATTGACTTTGATATGGCATCATTAAAACACCCTCTTTGATATTGAATCTCACTGTCCAACAAAGTCATCCAAATTTATTACATAAACCCGCGTACCAAATCTCATCTTGACCTCGCGACAGTTTCCAAGGCTATGATCTTTCGTTGTTAAACTGTCCAAGTCACAGAAATCCTCCGCTTTTCCAGCTTCGTCAATGGACAGTTTCTTTGCCTTCACATTGAGGACTTTTGATGTGCATGGATGAGATGTTGTGTACTCGATGTAAATATGGAGTGACTGATCCATTTTGAGTCTCTTTGTTGAGTCCTTTTCCACTTGGTCCCAAGAGTTTGATGAGTTGCTTGATCCATCGTTCCTGGGTTGTGGGCTTGTAAAAGACGGGAGTGGTTGAGCTTGAGGAATCTCTTTGCTTTCAGCTTTTTGTGGCTCAGACTCGATTTCTGCAGGTTGGAACTCGTCTGCCCGTTCTTCCAAGAAGAGATCCTGTTTCTGACATGTCTTGCTGTCGTTGCCCAACTGCTCCTCCAAGCCTATAGTCTCTCGTGACTCGACACAAATGTCAGCAACAGACCTTGAGCTCTCACATGGTTCACCTGTAACTGGTATTATTCCTTTTTGTTCCCCTTTCTCCAAACTCGTATAACCATCCAAAGACGTTACAGAAACCGCAGCTAACGAGATGGTGCTCTCCAGGGGATAAACAGTCTTCACAATCCCATGTCTGCTCATGACATTAACCCTCGATATAAAGATGCGCTCCAATTCCTTGGGAAACAGTTTTCTAGCCTCGTCAAGTCCATTTGACGGCAACTTCCATCCCGCGTAGATTCTTCCATGCGTTCTTGGTATCGAGTATTTGCCGTGGAAGGATATAAAAGCGTTGCATAGGAAACAGGCGTCTTTGTTGGAGGCGATAACCCGTGGAGGATTAGGACTTGGATGTCGCTCCAAATACCACAAAAGTTGAATTTCTGCATGAATCCTTGAGTCTTTGGTAGCTTTCTCAATGTCTTTCCAGAATTCTCCCGTGTTTTTGGCCAGTGTCTGGCTGATTTTGCCCAGTTCCCAGTTGGTATTGTAATCCTTCTTGAGCTTCTTCATATGCTCCCCAACTCGAAGCGGGTGGTTTCTTGTCGTGGCTTATCAAATGCTGGAGCGTCCAGTCTGACCAGTACTGTAGATATGTTGTCAAGTAAACGGTATCGCCTTGAAAGCTTCACAAGTGTGTAGGCGCAAGAGTGATAATGTGCCAGCTTCTTGATGGTATTCAGAAGTCCACGGCACAAATCCGATTCCATTTTCGGACCAACTTCATGAACCAGCATTATTTCAAGCGTCGTGATCTTTGAAATATCAGCAAAACTCTTGACTATCAACTCCAGTTGCTTGTCAAATGCCGACGTCGTAGCTGCGTCTGACGTCAGTTTCTTCTGAAGAGTCTCAATCCGTGAAATTAGCACTTGGGTCAACTTCATAAACTCTCTCTTGTCGTCATTCAGAGTACATCTCGTCATCTCTCTTTTTACAGCTTTCAAAACCGTGTCGAAGCCTTGTTTCTGGCCGCGCCTGGTGAGTCTCGCTCTGCTAAGTATTCGACTGCGACACATGGAAATGATAGCATTGAAGACTTGGCGATGCAAAATCTCAAAAGGTACTGGGTCAACACATCAGCATTATAAAAAGCACAAGAGCCCAGCTTATGTCGCTCACATGCAAATGATTCTTCAAGTAGGCTGAATATCCCATCGAACCCTTGTCTGACAGCATCAAGATACTCAGACGAACCATGGCTATCCTTGGCATTGGCTGCAACAACCAAAACGATTCCAGACTCTCTCTCTTCAACACAGACCGCTGTAGTTTGCAGGGGATCATCTCGAATGCTGGACAGGAATGCCAGTGAACGTGTCAGCAGCTTTTCATGCTCAAGAGGCAGCTTTCGGTCAATACTCCTTTTGCGAATACCTTCACAATCTCGAACGCTGTTCTTGGTAGGTTGACAGCCGATTCTACCGAGATAGTACAGGAGAGCGATGTTCCGTGTGCATTGCACTTGGGATTCGGCTGTTGACATGTTCACTTGAATTGCCTTGGTCAACGGACATCAAAGACAAGCCCCAGGGTCCCATGAGAAACGGCAACTTTAGACCAGATGACAGATAAATTTGAGCAACTTTGGTCTAAATATAGTGATACTCACCGGTCAAAGCTGTCAATTGAAGTAAAGACGCCAGGAAGGGGCATGTCAGGTAGTCATGAGGTTTTGGCAATCTATATACTCCATGTTGAACTGCCAGCAAACAAGGGGATTGTTCTGATAAGAGTCTGGTTGGTAACGGTCTGCAGGAGGCCGACCACAGTGACGTGACGAGATTGCGGCAGCCTCGTCTGATACGGTATCACTACGTGTATGTGTGTGTATACCTATATATGTATGCTGCTTCAAAAGAAGATAGATAGTCAAAAGAACAATCCTCCTTCATGACAGTGAACGATACATCCCCAACTCGGGTTGGTCACAAAAGGAATATTCATCTCGTTGTGTATCATTGTGTCATCAAGTTATTCATCTTTATAGTTTACTGCTTCTATCAACCCAAGCAGAAGCTATTGCTTGGCAGTCGTTGACTCTTCTTTTTTTTTCCGTCCACAATCTCCCTAGGAAATCTTCATCTAACAACAATACTAAGGTCTCCTTGTTATGCCTTGGACTGGTCTGCCCGCCGCCCCCGTCCACGAGTCCTTGGTGATGAATCCGCTCGCTTCAACAAACGTAACGCTGACCCTGCTCAAATGCATCAAGGCAGGTCCCCTTACGTATAATCTTGGCAACAGCCAAATCGAGACAACTCCACCTATGACAAATCCTATACCATGCATGCAATCCGGGTATGAGCTGAACCTCACAGCACCAACTTCAAGGGCAACACGATCCAGCCCTGTTCTTTGGAATATGCACAACCGAACGCCGATCCTATGCGCAACGCAAAAATAAAAGATGCTCAAGTCGTAATGAAACAAAATCCAGGTATAATTTGTTCTGCTTTGTTCGTAACAGTTTTGTGTGCTTCTCAATGAGAATAGCTTGCCGCTTTCTCTCGAGATGATTATGCACCATTAGTCTTGGTCGAACCAGGCCCCTTGCTGCGAGAGTGCAGAGTGCGATACATGTTGCTCAATCGCTTTCCAGTCACGCTCTTGCTTGTATCATCTACAGGCCACAAGGCTGCCAAAAAGTCCCTGTAGAAAAGTGTTAGTTAGGATACTACAACAACCATCATGCGACAAAGCTTACCAAAAGTTGCTCTTGAGACCCTCGTCAGCAGCAGTGGCCGCCAACTTTTCATCGAGAAACGTGCCGATAACGACCAACTCGACTCCAAAGATAGATGCTCGCTCCTTGCTAGACTTGACATTGTCCTTGGTCGTGGAGAGGATTCTCTCAAAGTTTTCTCTGACTGGCTTCAATAAAAACCAAATCATGGCATCGTTATCAAGAGCCCGCTGATCCTTGTTATCGCCAATGCGGCGAAGCTCGTCCAGCCGTCGGAGAGCCTTGGCTCGGCGCTCATCCTGAGGGTACGAGTCTTGAGTTTTTTCGCGCTCACGTTCACGCTCGCGATCACGGTCCTCGCGATGTCGGTCATGTCGACGATCATCACGACGGTCATCACGGCGGTCATCACGGCGATCGTCACGCCGGTCGTCCCGTCTATCATCACGGCGACTGTCGCGGCGCTCATCTCGTCGGTCATCCCGACGCTCATCACGATAACTGAGACGGTGCCTATCGTCTCGTCGATCATCTCGGCGACTGTCACGGCGGTCATCGCGTCGCTCGTCACGGCGATCCTCGTCATCCCGATGTCTGCGCTTCTCTGATCTGTCTCTATCTTCGCCATGTTTGCTGGATCGGCGGTGCTCCTCGATACGGCGGTGCTTAGGACTGCGGCTGTCCTCATGTGACATGTGCTTCCGCTTGTAGTCGGGTCGCGGAGTACCGCGCTCATCGGCATGTCCACGGGATCGATGAAGATCGCTGTGGAGGCTTTCTCTATCGCGATCGCGAGGCTTCTTGCCGTTGTGAGGGGCAGGTGACGCTGTGGCACTTCCACGGTGCCCATTCGCGAGCGTCTTCTTGTTGTTGCGGTGATGGTTCTCTACAAGTCGTTGCACGCCCCGATCATTTGAATGCTTCGCTTGCAGGACAGACAGCAGGTACTCTGAGCGGCGGACAAGGTGCACAGCGCCAGGTGCCTTCATCTTGTCATTGCCCTTGCTGCGTTCCTCCTTCTTCTCTACGCGATGTTCTTCAAGGAAAAGTTTGTCTGACATCTCTAGATCGGGATCATCACGTATCTGTGGCCAAGCACCAAAACCATGTCTGTCGATGCCGACCAAGAGCATGGCGTCTTCCTTAGCACCCCACGCACACGAATAGCTGGCGGCCTTTGTCGCATCAGGAAGACGGAACGCATGCCAGTCAGTGTGGCTGCGGATGGCTTGTCGGAGAAGTTGGAGCTGCTTGGGTCGTTCAATAGCCGTCTCAGCATTCACCTTCTTCAGGTCGCCAAAGTCAATCAGGACAGCCTTGCGATCCTTCTTGGTAAGCGTCTTTCCAAGTCTCTTTTCTTCTTCGATCATCTGCGCGTAATTGTCATCAACAGCTTCACTGGCAGCTTTGATAAACTCGTCAAGAACAGACTTTACGTAGTCTTGGTCTCTCTCTTTAAGCTTGGCTTCCTTGATGATCTCGTCACCACGATCGTCCATGGATCCATATCTAAAGTAGGCCTTAATAAGACCTCGCTGTTCCTTATCAGACAAAGGTCGTTTCGGGTCTGAAAGCAGTGTTCGCCGATCGTCTTCCTCCTTGTCTCGCTGCTCCTTTTGTCGTTTCTTGAAACGATCAGTTCGATCAGTCTCTTCCCTGTTGCGACTCTTGACAGCGGCTCTTCGGGGTGCACTTTCAGCCGCGACCTTGGCAACATAGGCTTCATGTTGCTTCTTTTCCTCTTCGGCCTTGATCTCTGCGATCTTGTCCGCAGGAATAATCTGGTCCCAGTCGAGATTGATATCATCCACCTTGACGTCCGTGATTTGCATAAAGTTATCCCAGTCAATGCCGCCAGTGCTGAGATTGATCTTGTCGTCAACCTTTGTCTTGGTGATTTCGGCATTCTCGAGAATCGAGTCGATATCGAGCTGTTCAAGACGTTCTTGGTTGCCACTCTGCTCAAACATCTTGGAAGAACGCATCTTGAGCACCATCTGAATATCCTCAGATGAGGAAGGTCCTTCAACTCTGAGACCCTTCTTGTTGAGTTCTTCCTTGAATGCCGCCTTGCCATCGTCAGTGACACCGGCTTGGATGGTAAGGTATTCAAGCAAAAGCTTGTTGCGAGCTCGTTCGAGGACCTCTTCCTCAACTGTTTCCTTGGACACCAGACGGTAAATGTTGACAGGTCGCTTCTGGCCGATACGATGCGCACGAGCCATAGCTTGTAGGTCAGCCTGTGGATTCCAATCAGAGTCGAAGATGACGACAGTATCCGCAGTCATCAGGTTGATTCCTAGACCACCTGCTCTGGTGGAAAGGAGGAAGCAGAAGTCGTCACTGTCATCAGCGTTGAAGTGGTTGATGGCCATACGTCGGGGACCGGCTGCGATAGTACCGTCTAGTCTTTGAAATTTGTAACCTCGCAAGGAGCAATAATCGCCAAGAATATCGAGCATCTTGACCATCTGACTGAAGATGAGGACTCTGTGGCCATCTTTCTTCAACTTGGACAGAAGCTGATCCAGCAACATCATCTTTCCACTGCTTGTAATCAAACCCTTGATCTGATCCTCACGGCGCACGCTGCCAGCCAGGACCTTCTCCTCGGCGCCTGGGAACATGTACGGATGGTTACTGATCTTCTTCAATTCCATCATAATATTGAGCAGGGAATTCTTGTGGCCATTGGTAGCATCGCAGAGAGCCGTGTAGTTTCGGGTCAGAATGTTCTTGTAATAGTCCAACTGAACATCCGAAAGCTCCACACGAATGATCTTTTCTGTTTTCGGTGGCAAGTCTGACTCTACAGTCTCTTTAGTTCTTCGCAGAATGTAAGGCGCAATAGATTTGTGGAGTAGTTGAAGCTTCTCTTGCGCATCGTGGGCCGAAAGAGAGTCCAGATCTTCGTCAATGTCGACCTTGCCAGGATTTAAAAAATCAAGCAGAGCAGACAGCTCTGCCAGGTTGTTCTGGATGGGTGTTCCTGTGATCAAGACCTTGCAAGGAATACCGAAGCTCACAAGACGGTTGTACAGCTGCGATTCGCGGTTCTTGAGACGGTGGGCCTCGTCAACAGCAAGAGTTTGCCACTTAATGGACTGCAGGAATTGCCAGTCCTGGAGAATGAACTCATACGAAGTGACCAAGATATTGAACTTGGGTTTCTTGGGATTGCCATCCACAAGCAACTCGTGCTCACGAATGATGTTTCGGGCATCCTCAGGTCCTAAGTAGACGACATAGTTGAGATCAGGAGACCAGTTGTTGAAGGTGTCACACCAAGCAGGAATAACACTCAGGGGGGCAACCACAAGAGACGGCCCCTCTTGATGACGAGCGTTGCGAAGCCAGCTGAGGAAGGACACGGTCTGGACTGTTTTTCCGAGACCCATTTCATCGGCAAGGATCACATTGTTACCCTTTGTCCAGTTCAGGCAGAGGAAATTAAGGCCTCTTAGCTGGAAGTTTCGGAGCTCGCCGTTAACTATAAATTCAGGCTGCTCCTCGAGCTTCACCATACGTGATCGTGTTTCAAGGTTTGTCTCTTTTCGGTCTGACTGCCATGAACGGGATGCCCGGTCAAGATATTGGTCAATCTGGTCTTGAAACGCGTCGCTGATGTCTGCCGCGGCCTCCCACGTGCATTCCTCATAAGTGAGGCCCTTCCACTTGACGAGATACTCAGGCCCATCGTCACCGTCTCGGACGGCCACGACTCGCTCCACCTTTATGTAGTCCTCGAAAGCCTCCTCGTCTCGTTCGCGGTCGAGGAAGAACTGCTCCTTGGTTTCAGGAGGAACGTCATCGCCAAAACGGATGTCAATTTCATAGTCGACAAATTTCTTAAAGTAGTTTTCGACTTTGCGAAGACCGCGGTAACCCTGAGTCCGAATACTGTCGAAGGTTTCCCAAGCGTCATGCAAGTGCGACTTGCCCTGCCACTTGATATAGTACTCGAAGTCGTTCCTGGTCGATGAATTGGATAGTTCCAACCCATCTTTAAGCCTATGTCGGACTACTTTTTCGATGTAAGGCGATTCGTCAACAAAGTCGACGGTGTAGGAAGCAATCTGGTCGTCATCCTCGTCTTCTTCGTCGTCGTCGACATCGCTTTCTTCATAGGCACCCTGCTGCACCTGTGCAGCGCGACGACTTGACCAACGCTTTTCAGCAAAGGCGAGCCCTGGCTGTGACTCACGCTGCATTCGAGCCTTCTTCTGAAGACTCTTTGCGCGAGCGCCGCCATATGTGTCTGAGTCGGACTCGGAGTCGGCAGTTGAAGCTCGTAATGTTGGGGTACCTATCTTTGAAGCTGAGACGACCATGTCAGACATTGATGTAGGCAGGCAGCCTTGGAAAAAGGCGGAGGGTCATCCAAAGACTTACAAGGACGGGAGGTTTCTACGCGTCGTCGTTTGACTGAACGGCGGTTCACGGGGGGCTCTGAGTCCGATTCATCTGACTCGACCTGCAGCAATTGAGTTAATGGTACAGCAAGCACCGAGTCTGAAGCGATAACCTACAATTTTTCGTTGTTCGCGAGGTCGCGTCTGCATTATGGTCAGCAAGCACTAACAGATATTGAATGAGGCTTTTTCGTGACGTACACTTCGTCTCAGTCCATACAGCTCTGGATTAGCCTTGATGAACTCGTCCTCCTCGACGGGAGCTTTGCGTTTGGAGGTTTGATTTGAGTCGGTAGAGCTGGCGCGGTCTTGAACCGCGTCCTCGTTCTGAGATGGGAGGCTTTCTTCCATATCGAAGTCTCCATCATCAGAAGCATTGTCATCACTCGACTGCTCGCTCGCCGATTGATGTGTATCATCTTGAGCTATGTGGGAGTCGTGGTTCGCATCGTCTGAGGACGTCGGTGACGGTTGGTCGAGCGTATGATCGGGGACATCGTGAGAGTCGCTATCAGTTACGTGGTCGCCTGTATCAAACGACATGCTGATTCCATCACTCGGCGACAAATGTCCATTAGAAGGACCCCCCAAAGTAGGGGTGGACATCATGTTGGTGATGATGGAGACTATCTATTGAAGACGCGACGATATTAGTTGATGCTTTGGTCTGACGGGTGCGATTGAGGGATTATTGAAATGACGCGAATCTGGCGACCCATAAACAACCTCAGGAAGGTTGAATAACGGAGAGAACAGTAGAGATGGGTCACTTGTCGCATCCCGTGTAAGTTATTGATGGCAAGGCTGATGGAAACCCCGATCTCGCAATTGGGAGAGCTGTACAAGTTGTGTGCGATTTATCTGGTCACAGCAGCATCCAGAAGAGCGTGAAGCATCGAATCCATCAACTTGCATCAAATCATACCATACAAGAGGCATATATAGCAGCGATATCGCGATGGGCATGGCCGAGGCCAAGGCGGGATCAACGATAGGCGATGGGCCAGCAGGCCAGAAGCGCGGTAGAGACTGGAAGGGGCAGGCAGAGTAGGGGAAACTCACAAGTCATTAAAGTATAACATTCAGACGGAAGCCAACATGTAGATAATATCGGCAGTCTGTTAGGATGTGTTTGGGGTATCGGGGGTCCGGTGACGTGGGTAGGGACGGAGAGAATCGATTTGGTGGAGAGGCAGGAACCTGAAGATTTGGATTGATTGCACGGGGGTGAGAGCACTGAATCTGAGAGGTGGAGACTCGTCACGTGATATCAACTCAGTGCCAACTTTCTTTTAGCCAGGATCGGAAGGGAAATCTGCATTGGTATAAGATGACGTGAAAGTTAAAGGTAAATCTTTTCGTCGTATTTTTTTGGTTTGGTATTTGCCTTTGTCTCGATCAAGTTGAGTGCATGTTATGGTTCTTGAGGTTGAAAATGCATACATCTCAACTTTCTTGGGGAGCCTATTCTGTTTTAGGAGCTGATGTAGATAGCCAATCAACGCGACAGCCTGGCGCCACTACCCTAAACGCGACATGGAATCTGCGATCTTCTATTGTTCTATTGTTTGAGTGATAATTATTGCGCTGGTTTATTATTTCGGTCGTCAACCATTGTGCGAAATATCATTCTCATTTTTACTCCCTCGTAACGGTTGTGGGATGAATCATCACTGACGTTACCGCTACCTTATGTATTGTCCAAGCTGAGATAGTAATATGTTTCTAAGTCTTGGAGGCTGATCGTAGGAATTAGTAGGAAGGTCTGACTATGTTATACAAGTGTTGCATTGTGATCTTTTCGAAAAACTGTGATGCGTGGCAGATTCATACTTCAATCGTAGGAACAGTAACGGAATTGTATATGCTCAGCATATAAAACAAAGGCATAGAACAGTTAGCGTAGATATGTAATTCATGATGGAATACAGTTCTAAGATCCATACTACAGTCGACTCCCCTTTATTAGTTCTGATGTCTATCTAATGCTGTATAGGTAGTATGTGTTACATGATCCATATCTGTCGGTGGTGTATCGACGATGTAGTTTTAGTGCCACCCACTCAACGGGGCATCAGACATCTCTATGTATAGTCAGTCTTATCCCGTAATGCTCCTGAAAGGCCAAAGCAGTCGAGCAATATTCCCTGTATGCAATATGCACCAAGGTTTAGCAAAGAGCCGTTTGAAAGCTGCCTTCAAAAAAAGAAGCTGGATAGATATTACTCGATTGGCTGCAACAACAACGTCATGTAAAAGCCAAAAAGCCAAGGTCACATTTAACTGTAGGTAGTTTACTCAAAACGGGTACTGTTCGGTTTAGGTAGGTCCACAGCCCCCCGCCAAACCTATGACAGGGCCTGAAAATTGGATTACCACCCGCACAATCCTAACAACCCAGGCCCAACCTTGGAACTTCTTTTACCTTGCAGTTCTTCCCTCCCTCTTCCTCTTCACCGTGTTAACTTGTTCCTCGTAAAGAGCCTCGACGAGTGACTGCGTGTCATCATATCTTGCACGCGCGAGATTCCTCGGTCGTCGATTTTTGCCTCTCTTTGTTTTTACACGAATCGAAAATTTGCCCCACCAACAAGAACGCTTTTGAAGCTTTCTTTGCAGCACCATCGCAAAAATGTCGGACAAGCTCACCCGGTATGTCGCTGCGATCCGAGGATACAAAAGTACCGAAAGAAGGGATCGACTAACGCGTATTCAACAGTATCGCCATCGTCAACAGCGACAAGGTCCGTCTCTCAGTGATAGCATCTGTGTCTGCACCAGCATCAGCATCACCACATGCCCCGCCAAACATTTTCTAACCCCTCCTTTTAGTGTCGCCCGCGAAAATGTCGTCAAGAGTGCAAAAAATCGTGCCCCGTCGTCCGTAGCGGAAAGCTCTGTATCGAAGTCCAACCCGACTCCAAGCTGGCCTTCATCTCCGAGTCCCTCTGTATCGGTTGCGGTATCTGCCCCAAGAAGTGCCCTTTCGACGCCATTACCATCATCAACCTGCCCACCAACCTTGAGAGCCAGGTCACCCACCGATATGGCCCCAACAGCTTCAAGCTGCACCGACTGCCCATGCCTCGACCGGGTCAGGTCTTGGGTCTTGTCGGAACCAACGGTATCGGAAAGAGTACCGCTCTCAAGATCCTAAGTGGAAAGCTCAAGCCCAACCTGGGTCGACACGACAACCCTCCTGACTGGGAGGATGTCATCAAGCATTTCCGTGGTTCTGAGCTCCAGAGTACGTAGCTTCTCATAAGTCGGCGAGAAGACGGATTTGTACTGACTTGAGAATAGACTACTTCACTAAGCTCTTGGAGGATGACCTTAAGGCTGTGGTTAAGCCCCAGTACGTTGACCAGATCCCCAGGGCTGTCAGGGGACCCAACAAGAGCGTTCGATTCCTCATTGAGAGCCGAGCCACCCTTGGAAACACGGAGCAGGTTTGCAACGTTCTCGAGCTGAACCATATCATGGACCGAGATATCAACCTCCTCTCTGGTGGTGAGCTCCAGCGTTTCGCCATCGGAACTGTCGCCGTTCAGCAGGCCGATGTTTACATGTTTGACGAGCCTTCTTCTTACCTCGATGTCAAGCAACGTCTGAGCGCTGCTATGATCATCCGGTCTCTCCTCCGTGACAACGACTACATCATCGTTGTCGAGCACGATCTGTCTGTTCTTGACTATCTTTCCGACTACATCTGCGTTCTGTACGGTAGACCTGCCGTTTACGGTGTTGTGACTCTGCCTCACTCCGTCCGTGAGGGTATCAACATCTTCCTCGATGGTCACATCCCCACTGAGAACTTGCGATTCCGTGACGAGTCTTTGACCTTCCGTATTGCGGAAACCGTCGATGAGTTTGCTATCGACAAGTCCCGTGCTTTCACCTACCCCAGCATGGAGAAGACGCTCGGTAACTTCAAGCTCAAGATCGATGCTGGTGACTTCACCGATTCCGAGATCATCGTCATGATGGGTGAGAACGGTACCGGAAAGACCACCTTCTGTCGACTCTTGGCCGGAGCTCTCAAGCCCGATAGCAAGGCCAACGTCCCTGAGATGCGAATCAGCATGAAGCCCCAGACCATCACTCCCAAGTTCGAGGGTACTGTTCGTATGCTGTTCTTCAAGAAGATCAAGCAGGCCTTCCTGTCTCCTCAGTTCCAGACCGATGTTGTCAAGCCCCTGAAGCTCGATGACTTCATCGACCAGGAAGTCAAGAACCTGTCCGGTGGTGAATTGCAGCGTGTTGCCATTGTCCTCGCTCTCGGTATCCCTGCCGACATCTACCTGATCGATGAGCCCTCTGCCTACCTTGATTCCGAGCAGCGTATTATCGCCTCGCGCGTCATCAAGCGATTCATCATGCACTCCAAGAAGACTGCTTTCATTGTCGAGCACGATTTCATTATGGCTACCTACCTCGCCGACCGTGTCATTGTCTTCGACGGACAGCCTGGTATCGATGCTCACGCCAACAAGCCCGAGTCCCTCCTTACTGGCTGCAACTCCTTCTTGAAGAACCTTGACGTTACTTTCCGTCGCGACCCTACCAACTACCGCCCCCGTATCAACAAGAACGGATCTCAGCTCGACCAGGAGCAGAAGATGAGCGGCAACTACGTAAGTTTACTGCCCACTAGTATTCACCTTGGACAATCATTTACTAACATGTTTTCGCAGTTCTTCCTGGAGGAGAACCCTACTGAGAAGAGCTAAAGGCGTCTATAACGAGACTTTTCCTTCTTTTGATGGTGCATCTCCCGGAGTTTTGGGCGTTCAAAATGGAAATGGGCAAAGGCAGCGTGTCGTGGGAATAGAGGATGACCGCAGCGCCGGCGAGGATGACGATCCAGATGAATAACGACGGCGACGGCAAAGTGTCCCCTGTTGTCTGGTCCTACGAAGCCGTTTCGTTTCAAGTTTGCTTTTCTTTGGTTTATTTTGGCATGAGCTCTCGATATTTTTCCTAGTTTCGAGTACTTTACGGGAATGACCACAGGTTGCTTCGTAGATTGAGGGACAATGGATCTAGCAGGATCTCTGCCGTCACAACAAACGTTTCCTACCTCGCGGGAAACAACCATCACAATATGTGATGGCTGTCAGTTAGTTTGCAAGATTTTCAATCACAAAAAGACATTGGATCGTCCATTAAACCTATTCAATTAAATTGTGTTCGTACATTTGTTATCTAGGAAGAGACTCTTCTTTACAGCCATTTTCGTCAAGACTCCGCGACTACCTCCTCACGTAAAATTCACAAGCAATAAACCTAGACTAAGATAAGAAGTGGAAAGTACACATACTGGCCAAATAATTGTGTTTGAGAGGAGCAAAGTGGTCGCCATCTTTTCCCACCGCTGCGGCACGGAGCGGCTATGGCGACCATGAGCCGCAAGTCTGTACTCGAGAGTCATCTCGCCGGACAGACGTTGTCAGGGGTTTTGACAATGCCAGTACGTACTGGGAAAGAGTGCAGCTGTGCTGTTTGGTTCAACCGGGGATAAAGAGATAAGTATATCGTTCCTAATCCTCCTCTATCTCGCCCTCTTCGCTGCCGGAGTGAACGTCCTTAGTTGTAGGTGGGGGGGTTTTCTTACGAGGACGTTCTTCGACACGAGGGGGGGTACGCTCTCGAGAACGCTCTCTCTTGACCCTCTGCAACAGTTGGTTAGCCATGTCGTGTAATCAAAATCGATTCGTGAGCTTTCATACCTTGGCGTCTCTCGACTCGCGACGAGCGAATTCATCCTCGTCATCAGGGCGACGGCGTCGAGAACCAGATGGACGCTCGTCTCCATAATTGAGCTCATCGTGAGATCCCCGATCGGTGCGGCGGCGGTACAGTCTTTCACGCTCATCTTCCCGATCTCTTCGTTCGCGGTCGTAATAGCTGTCGTCGTCACGGCGCGACCGAGGAGGACGGTCATAGTCCCGGTCTCGCTCTCTGTCTCGATCACGCTCACGATCGCGGTCTCGTTCCCGCTCCCGCTCCCGACGAGGCGGGGGTGGTGATTGGCGGCTACGTTCTGATCCCAAGAGACCTTCTGCCATTGTGGACTTTCGGTGATTTCGCTCTCGCTCGGCGATAGCCTTGCGTCGGTCCGCTTCGTAGGCATCTGGCTCCGGGCTGCGACTTCGTCGAGAACCACGTCCACCGCTACGATGAGAACGCTCACCTCTTGATCGCTCCCGCTCACGGCGATGTAAGTCCCTTTCACTAGACATGCGATCGCGTCGCCTGTAACTTCGGTCTGCTTCTTCTTCCTTGTCTCGTAGTCGGCGGATGTGCTTATCGAAAGCATTTCGTCGAGCATCCTCGGATGCGATGGCCTGGAACTCATCGGATTTCAAGAGTCGAGGTCGTACCTTGTCATATGTGTCACTTAGAGTGATAGGAGGCTCCATGCGCTTCATGTACACGCGTAAATCCTCAACAGCTCTGCGTTGTTGGCGTTCAGATTGTCGATCTCGATCGTCGTCTCGTCTGGATGAGCGCTTTTCGCGAAGCTTGTAGTGCTGTTAGTACAATGAAACGATAAATAAAACGATAAAGTCAACTTACTCGGTCAAATACGAGTTTGAGAATTTCCAGATCAATGTTAGCAGTTCGTCGGTCATCCTTCATGATGGAGAGGAACTCTTCAAAATCACTTGTAGGCGTGAGTTCAAACCGCTTGTCCTGCGAAACTGTTAGTCATGACCTGTCTATACTTTATCATATACTAGGCACTTACTTCAAGAACATCCAAAACGTCATTTCGGGGCCCTCGCAGACCACGTTCCTCCTCTTCGATAATGTCCCAGAAAAGCTCCTGTGGAGTCGAGCCGCTCTGGCCGACGGCGTCGGTGTAGCGATTATCATTCTCAATTAAAGGAACAAGTTGGCTCCATTTCGTACCAGCATTAATTTTGCCATTGCGACGAAGCTCGTTGAGAAGAGAAATGAAGGCATCACGTGCCTTACGTTCTTTACGGAATTTCTTGTTTTTCTCCTCTTGCTTTGAGTCATTGAATCTGCGCTCCAAAGCCTTCATATGATTTTGGAAAGCAGTCAGAATGTCAAACTTGGTGAGAGCCTGGTACTTTTCGTCATTCTGAAAGGGTGGGGTGGATGAAATGATACCTTGAGCATCGGCCCATCGAGTGTAAGGCTCCAGATTGAGCTTGGGAAGCAAATCGAGGAGACCATCCATGGCGCTCTTCCTTTGAGATGTCTGTTGCTCAGCATGTGCCTTCTTAAGGCTAATGATGTACTCCTCGAAGAGTTGGCGACGCTCACCCTCATTGTTAGTAGAGCGGAAGATAGTTTCACCTTCGATGATGGGTCGCGCGGTCTTCCAGCGTGTGTAGTGCGTGATCTCGGGGTGCCTCTTGAGCATAGTCTCAAAGTCAGCACGGAGTTTAGCCAGCCTCTCCTTGGCCCGCTCCTTGTCCTGAATAACCACATCCTGGCAATACTTATCAAAAGCGGCCCGACGATCCTTGGGATCCTTAATGGCGCGAAACTGAGGGTCCCGCGCTGTGGCTCGAATTGTCTGCTCCCAGGTCCAGTCTGGCTGGACTCCACTTCGTCGAAGGAGTTTGGCAAAGGCAGCTTCGGCCTCTTCAGCGGTGGCGTATTCAGGGTCGTTCGTCGCAGGCACAAAAGCTTGAACCTTTGGGTCGTTTCCATATGTGATCTGTCGTGATTCAGGATAGATATCGCGCTGATCACGCTGATCACGTTGATCGCGCTGGTCGCGATGCTGGTCATAGCCCTGAGAGTAACCACCAGCGCTCGCGGGGGGTGTGTATGGAGTGGCAGCAGCAGGCGTCGCAGGTTGGCTTGTTGTGCCGAGGGCGGCTTTGTAAGCATCGGGCATCTCCCAAGAGCTCTGTTTCGTCTCAGTGTTGTACCAATACTTTCGGCCTCCTTCTGCAGTGTATTCCTTCCAGGGTTGGTTAGCAAGGGCGCGCTGTGATGGGCACGTTAGTAAAAGATATATATTGAATTGAAGAGTTAGAGATACTGACCTCAGCTGGTCCCATCATATCCTCTGGCTTTGTCCATTGCGTAGCCTTGGTTGTTGGGTTGTAATAATAGGCTCGTCCATCGGGTGTATGGTGCTCCTGCCAAGCCGAAGCCGGCTGGCCATACGGAGAACCGAAGCCATTCATCGTAATCAACGATATCACCGTCTACAGCAAAGATATGCGACACGATCCAGCCAAGATAGAGTCGTGTCAGGGTTCGGAAAAGTGATAGTATTCGTTCAAAGATGTTGAAGAAAGATCAACTGAACCAACGCGGAGATGCCTGTTTGTCGATTTCGGCGCCACTGACTTTTTGCGCACGGACCACGTCGTGTCGCGACAGCCATGATTGATTACCTAATGTATCTGGTATCGATATGCAAGGCACAGAGGGACCACGTCGCTAAGGGGCATGAGTTGCATTCCGACTTACACGGGTCATCTAACAAACAAAAAAGACAAGAAAAGAAACAAGACGTTTGAATAACACACGATCCGAGAATCTTTGCTATTCGAAATCACCATCTTTTTAACAGAAAGAGTTCATCTATCTACTAATATGTCAGACTCTGGGACGAACTCAGACCAAGAGTCTATGCAGCATGAGCCAGAGTCTCTCACTCAGCTCAAGAGGAGTCTATTCATCACCGATCCCACCACCGAATTCGCTGAGCAGTCGCACTTATCTTATCTTATACCAGAGGACACAAATCTAGATTTGGAAGCTGCTTTCAAGGATGTTGAGCCTGGAAAGTCAATACTCGACTCAATCAAGTATCGAGATGCACTATTCTTTGGTGAGCACTCTACTAAATGTTATGTACCCTTTCTTTTCTGACATGTAGTTAGACGAAACTGTCACTGTTCTTTTACTACTCAAGAGCCCCTGGAAGGACGAGTCATCTCTTCGTACTCACCTCAATCGGCTAGTTGTGTCAGTCGAAGCCCAGATTGTTAACAGTAAAACACACGGCAAGGATAACTCCACCTCAGAGACCGTGTTCTCAGGTACAGTTCCAGATATCGATGACCCTTTCATCATCGTCGATGGGGAGGGCGAAGAAGATGATGACAGTGAAGAAAGCGGCGACGAAGAAAGGAGCCAGAGTGTTTTTGCTGCCTGGAAATTGCCAGTCTTTTTGAGTCGGCCTCGTTCACGAATTTCCTCACCTGCCATCATCTTCACTGCGTCTGCAAGCCTCAAACCTGAACTCTCGACCGATTTGATAGGAAAAGCGAGTGGCTATCTTCAGAGCGGAGTCCCTTCCGGCTTCAACTTGCTCGAGTCTTTTGGAAGTGATGCTGCGCTCGGTGGAGTAAAGCCTCGACTATCTGCACTCCGCGTATCAAGAGTCACGCCTGTTACGCGATCACAAGACGTAACAAAGCATATACGGGCACTTCCTCAAGTTGAGCACAGAATCTTCCCAATTGCTCACACCAGGATTCGTTTCTCGAGGCCAACGACTGCGCCGACCAGTTCGGTCATAGTTGCTCTGCTTGAAGTTGACTTCACCCCTCATTTCGAATGCGAGGTCTCATTAGACCAGATAGATCTTTCGATACTTGATGCTACTGTCGAAAACCTCAACAATGATGCCGCCATGCAATTACCTCTCACCTGTGTGTCTCACGACCACATCACATTCCTCTACCGCATTGCTCCTCGCCAGCATGACGTTACTGTTAAGAACCCCATGCGAGAACTCGATATCAAGATTTCTGCTACCGCCCATATCGTCCCTGGTCGTTGCACTCCTGGTCTGGCTATGGGGTGGACAACACAACTTGATTTCACCCTCCCAGTCAATCCTGGCTACGGTTCAGCAACATCTGGGACCGGCATTGTCCGTGCCCATCGACCCTCCCAGCTCTCCATCACCGGTCAAGCTGTACATCCTCTCATATCACCATCCATCACTCGCCCAGATGCGCTCCCTTCCCTCGAAGCTGCAGCAAATAACACAGAGACCTCCATAACGGAACTAGGAATCACCATGACCTTCACGGGCCCATCCGAACCCGTTTATCCAGGCCAAGTCTTCTCCTGGACTGTCTACATAGTCAATCGAGCCACGGATAAGAGTTCATCACCTGCAAGGAAGCTAGCTCTGGTCGCGGTTCCCAAGCGACGGCGAGGCGAGGTCCGTATGACACGGCCGCCTTCAGTGGGCGGTCGACGACAAGGCGAAAAAGATATCGCCGACGCGGTCACGGACGAAAACGTGCTTCACGCATTACAGAAGAACTCTTCCGTCGAGTCTACTGATGTTGTATGCTTGAGCGCCGACACCCGTGTAGGCCCTCTCGCCCCAGGAGCCTGTCATGTAGTCGAGCTTCAATTCTTGGCGCTACAGGAAGGTGTTGTAGGCTTGGAGGCGATGCGTGTAGTGGACTTGACATCACAGGAACATGTGGACATCAGGGATTTGCCCACAATGTTAGTAGAACCAACGGCGGCATAAATGATCTTGCCAGATGAGTTGAAGGTGTTCGTGTTTAACAATCGTATTAATTGTACTATGTGTTGTATCTTGAAAATCTTGGTGGATACCATGTTCTTACAATATTCCCAACGCCCTCTAATAATGTTGTAACTCCTGCTGCACATAATGCATGCTCCCTCATAATAACACCGCTGTAAATGCTCCAACAAGCAACTCATAACAGGTCATCAGGGTCATCGTCCCATCCCAATTCTTGATAGATCGACATTGACTTGGTAGGCTCAGGCTGAACGACAAGGCTCTCCACGTCGTCAATATTCTTTAATTTGACAGCCTTCACAGGGGTAGCCAAGATGTCGTCATTTCGAGGCGAACTAAAACTTGCTTTTCTTTTCCTAGTAGCATTACCGCCAGGGTTGAACAGGTCTGCAGCGGATACAGTTCTTCGCTCCAGAGAAGGGGAGGAGGGTGGAAAAGGTAACACATCCACATCATCTGCAGGTCGACGAATGAAACTTGTTCCAACTTTTGTGGGTGTGCTGCCAACTCTCTCAAAATCAGGAGCTGGACTCTGACCAAACACCTTCCGCTGAGCTCCACGGTAACCTGTGGAGGGTATCATGGAAGGAAGGCTTGAAGGAGGAATGACATCCTCAGTACTCATCATAGGCGTACCGGTCACGTCCGGCTTCGATGTAAATACATCCCTGAAACGTGCGTTGGTTGGTGTCGCCTTCACAACCGATGCACCCAGGGAACTCCTACCCGGCCTTCTCACTTCTAAATCATATTGTTAGTCAAAAGGGACGATAAAGGTTGAGGTGCACACATACTCTTTGCTGAAAGGCTCACAGTTGCACGACGCTCTGCAGCTTCCGCCAATGCCTTACCAACAATTTCGCGGTTTGGCTTCCTTAATGAGGAGATAGCGTCCCTCAACTCCGCTTCGACTTGGACTTTCTTGTTTGACCTCACGTCTTGTAGGTTAGACATACTACTACTCCTGGACAATGGTCCACTCTTTCTATTCATCAAGTCTGGCTCAGTATTCAGCACCGACTTGATCAGGGATGGGTCGCTTGTTTCCCGCTTAATGCTAGGTAGAGAAGTGGATGTGGCGGACCGCATAAGAGCAATCATATTGCTGGGGCCTCTCGACACGCTTCGGCGGGACTGTTGTTCTGTCGAGAGCGCTCGCTGCAATGTCCTCGTAGGTTGGCCTGACGCAGAGCGTTTGGCTACCGCACCTGGTTTCGGGGAACGTTTACTCGATGAGCGTCTCAAAATTTTGGGTCTTGACGGTTTCACAATAATTGGCCCTCCTAGCTTGCGATTGATTGAGTCACACAACTCTGGAAGTCTGTGCGAGAAGCTAGCCAAGCCAGTTAGTCTTTGCTGAGAACGTCCAGAGAGTTTGATACTTACAATGGCACAATGATGTCCACACAGAAATCCTTGAGGGGCTCTGACGATGACTTTTGTTGGGACTGACCATCTAGAGCTTGTGAGACTTGGGAATCCTCCAGTAACAGCTGCTCGTCAGATGCAGTGGATTGCCAGATGGTTAGGCGATCGGCATGAACATCAACAAGAACAGGGAGATTGTGTTTGTTCCGCTTTTTGGCAGAAGGAGGAGCCATGTCTCCCTGAGACTCGATAGCGCCAGGCAATGTTGGGAGCTGGCCATCTTCCATATCGTCTGTGGGTTTTAATGGAGTCAATGCAAGGATTTCCAGTATAATGATCATCTGAAGCTGGGTCTCTCTTGTTCGAAGCATAGAAGTGAGGGATCTGATCTGCTGGGCGGGTACGTCTGTCTCGTCCTCCTTGAGCTCAGGCTTGTTAGTGTTCCACCATCTCTTTATATATGTTTCCTCATGTGGGTAGAGCCCGTCTTTGCCGATTTTCATTTTCCTCGGTCGACGTTTCTTCTTTCGTCCTTCATCGGAGCTGTCGACCACCGTCTTCAAATGTTTGATGAGTCCGGGAATCGATTCACGATATTTCTTGTCAATTTGCACCGTAGTTAGGACGAGTCCTTTCAAAAACTCGATAAGATCGGTTATATCCAGGTTGGATTCTAAATCAAGTTGGAAAGTAGAACGAGCGCGTGAGAGTGGTCCCTTGGCGAAGTATGCGAGCGACCCCTGGTGTGGTCAGTTACCAAAAAGAAACAGAAACAAGAAGTTCTCACCATTGACTTATATAGCATATCGAAGTACTGGATTCTTAAAGTATCAAAGATCCCTTCCGCAGTAAGCTGTGGAGTGGTCCCCTCAACATTCATAGGAGTAGAGGTTGAGGTTGTGGGGAGCAATATCTGGTCGTTGTGCTCATTCGACCTTGCCATAAGTTCATCTGGCTGGAGGGCTGGCGAAGGTAAGGTCGTTTCGGTGGGAGTGGTAGCTTCGGAGCATGTCTCTTGTTTGACCGACTCGGCTAAAGTTGAGATAGACTGTGACCTGGGTCTTTTTCGAACTAGAGATTGAATGGCTTCGATGGCGGCCCTCTTGATCTTCTCCTCCTTATTTATATGCGGCGTGGTGATCGCTGATGTGCCGTTTTGGACTTGGGACTCGCTCTTGGCAACGGGGTGTAAACGTTGTTGACAGACGGCTGTTGAATGGCCTGCTAACACATCCAAATCTACCCAGTGCCCAAGTCTGCACACAACGTACAGTCCATTTTCTTGTCTCTCAAGGGCGTATACGGCTCGGCTCGATTCCTTTTTGGCGAGAAGGACTACAGGGACCGAGCCCATGCGGCTCTCCAAGTCAAGAATTTTCACATGGGACTCGAAAAACCGATATGAGGCGAGGTCGATATTGGTTGCGTGAAAGTCGATACATGAGAGAGGAAAGTGTTCGCGAGGGAGAACCATCAAAGGGTAGAGGATGCGAGGTTGAACGTTAAGTTTTGGAGGATGCGGCTACAGAACCCCAAATTAGTTCAAGCATGTAATGTTGGAAAACTAGTAAACACGAACTTTGATGGCAATTGCAGGTTTCAAAAGATGCTGCATAGTAACTGAATCTGTCTTCTTCCTCCGGTGTTTGTCGGGCGAGCGAAGCTCATCTTTGTGATTCGAGCTCCCCTCAGAACTTGGTGTTAAAATCCTCGACCGCGCTGAACGCGACGCGTCTGTGCCAGCAACGGCGGTAGAGGTCATGGAAACGGTAGGTTGATCATGCGACAGAAGCCATTTGATAATATGCAAGTACAGCTACAGGAAAATTGAGTTATGATACAGTTGCAGGGTTGCAAGAAAAGGCTGTTGTTATTTTATGGTGCTCAATTTGTACGTATTTGACGAGGGTTAAAGTGGTTTTGACGTGACGGGACGAGTTGGCGCGTGCGCAGGAGCAGGTAACGGCGGTCGGGTTGTTTCTGACGTATTCGACAGGTTGCATAAAGTCCACTGTCGCGTCGCACCGCGTTTTGATTACAGTTGAGCTTGGCCCCTACAGCCACTAGAGTGCTCTATAAATCTAATCATGACACAAAAGCAGACTGTACCTCAATATTCTTCTTATCGTAGATCATACTTAACTACCAACCGAAGTCAGCTGTCAATTTGTTGATAATTCTATAGTTATTTTCAAGCAAGTCAATACAGCATCTCCCTGCAAGCTGCTTACTTGATAATGTATTTTCTGTTTCTGTCGCGTCCTAGTTGTTCACGTCATGGATCGGTTTAGGGACTGAGACGCCGATGCCGGTGCGTCATTCAAGGAGGCAGATCGATCAGTATCGACTGACGGAGCGTGAAGGGATACTGACAGGGCCCTATGCCATGAGGATGGCTGGCAAGTCACACAGACAGCGTCATAATCGCCAATATATCAACAAGCCAGGTCGATGACTTCATTCATAGCCATGTCGACGAGAAAGTGAACGCAGTTCACAGCGTAACTCACTACCCAGTCTGGTCTGCTCAATATCCATCTCAAATTTGTCTAGCTCATTCAAGTATCGATCAGTATTTATGAAGTCTACTCACCACGTAATCCCGGTCACAGGATGTCGATAAAAGGCTATTTGCCGCGTGAGTGCCTTGACTGACTGATACACAATATGATCGAACCCACCACCAAGCTTCATTTCCATACGAGCTTGGCCATTTGTCCGTAATAAGACGGAGGCTGTTGTTCCCGCACAATACGAAGGCTGCCATAAACGACACATGATAGCATGGATAACCAAATACGGCACGTGCTTGAACAACACAAACTCAACTAGGTATTGGCACAAAGATATATCTTGACAAGGGCCAACTTGACGTAATTATCTCATATTCCGCAGAGTATTCCGCACTTCGCAGTGGTCATGCGCTTTCCAAGTCAAAGCAAGTATCTGCCCACTTGGTAAATACTCTATAGCCACGGCGTTTCCCTCTCCTTCAGTCAACAATTCCACGCCCCGCGCATTACTGCAAGGAACAAAGAGGCAAACGCACCTCAGAGTCGTTGTCCCTGGCGTTAGCTGCGTGCAACCGAGACCATTCTTGCGTGACTTTCCTGGAAACCGTCAAGCCTCAAAATCACGTTTTCCCAGAGCGATTAGACGTTGGATAAGAAAGGCGCTACTGGTTGTGCCGTTTGTCTTTCTTGTCAAAGCTGACCACCTCACTTCAAACCCACGGATTGTCATAGAAGCACTACGTTTTGGCTTTTGTCTTTGTCTGAATGCAGTATACATGTCCCAAAAGGCAAAAAGGAGCTCTTGATTAGGATCAAACCCTGCAGCTCCAATTATCTTGCATCCTTCACTCACATCATGCTCGACAGCCATCCAATTTGATTCATTGCACCAGACGGGAAAACCCCAGTGTCGATCCCCCGCCTGTATCCATTGCCTTGGGACAGATCCTGGTCGTGCGGTGTGCATTGTGGGGCCAGGTCACAGCCAAGAACTCGACATCTAAACTTCAAGATCAATCTCTGATTGGCATAGCTCTTCCGGGTAGAGTCCCGAGATCTCGGAAGGGCGGAGCTACTACTTCTCGGAATGGCCCGTCTAGAGTGTTCCCCGGTTCTCGGGCTCATAAACCGGACTTGTGCGACCGTAAAAGTATAAAAAAAAATAGTGCAAGACGGCTTCATTCCTCTTTTGAAAATGCAAAAGCGTCCTGGACGCTCATTTCTGCTTTGAAACACTTATTACACGTGAAAGGAATGTGGGACACCACCTCAAAGTTGTTAAGCTTTGAGGCGTCATATCCTAAAGAACCCATCCCAACGCCCAGATGGTCCGAAAGATTGGTTTGCAAGGTTAGCTCTGATAAACATATGTGTATGAAAGGTAGTAATTTTTGGCGAAGAGGCGGTGCGGCTTTTTTGGGCTGGCGTTCCTCGTATAACGTGATAAACCAGGTTGGGAAATTGGCAACAACCTGGTCAAGTCTTCACAAATGAAATAAACAATTTTGGGAGATTGTCGTGGTTTGTTTTCTCGAGTATATTTTTTCCGCAGTCCAACCGCCTCCATACATACTATTCTATCCTTCCTATTTGTATGCCTCTTGATCTGTTCCAATATTGTTTTCCCTAGTCGTCAAGACTCTGCGCCTTGCCCCTAGAGGTATTCTTCCGCCCATCCGTGTAAACTCCACTCCCGGTATATCCAAGCGCCAGCCGGTGCCGCCCTCCCATTACATTAGGGAATGATGCCGTTTTGTTCATTCATAAAATATCAGAAAGACAAGTGACAAAAGGGAAATGAAAAGTGATCGCCAGTACTGGCATATGCCAGTTTTCAATGGGTAAGAAAATATTGTGTCTATACTGTACAATTCTCTCCGCAAAGAAAAAAAAAGAAAGAAAGGAAAGGAAACGCTGTTATGTACATATCAAAAAGATTGGTGTTGGCTGCCGAAAAGCAGAGCATCGTAGCGCACTCTGGCTCATGCGAATGACCTTTAATTATCGGAGTATGTGAAGCTCGAAGGTGTCATGTTCATGAAGTTGACGTTCTGTTGGCTTTGCCCAGGCGATGAGTGTGCAGATAGCGAAGCGTCATCAGACCAGTTATACTCAGCATTGCCTCCAGCAAATCCAAAATAGCTAGGGCCCATTGTGGCACCATATGATGGGGTTTGGGGCTGGCTAGAGCCTCCATGAGAAAGATAGTTGGGAACCTGGCTTGATGCACCAGGAACCTCAAAGTCGTTAGGATATGATACCAGTCCTGGTGTTACCAAGGGTTCGTCAGCCACAGCAACTTGATATGCAGACCCATTGCTGTACAAGTGGTCCATAATGCCAGGTGTAGTAGGTGGGGTTCTGAGAGTTGGATCGTGAATGGCAAGATCCATCGGGTACTTGTCTTCGTATCCTACTGTGCTAGCTGGAGTGGCTTCGCACAAGGCATGGTGGTTCACAATGATAGGTGTGTTAGGTGTGGGTGGTGCAATCTTTGCCCCCGCTGAAAAGTTGGGAGACCGATTGAGCTGCAATAAAGCCTCGGGGTTTCTCTCAAAGTAGGGGCTTCGAGGACCACACATGGGCTTGCTGATGCGGCCAACTCCAGTCGCGGAAGCAACACGACGCATTGAGTGTCCAACGTCTGTTCTTCTTCCCACATCAAGTCCGGTCCTGGGGCCACTCGCCGAGTAACTGCGAGTGGCGTTGATAGCAAGTTGGGGTGCGCGTTTGTTTCGGCGAGAGGCAATGTCCATGGAAGGTGAAGGCTTCAGCATCGAAGACCGACCAGTCTGGTCAACGACAAGGTTATTGTTAGAGTACATATAGTGCTCTGGAATCGGCGATGTGGACAGTCTAGGGAAGCACTGCTGGGGTAGAGAAGGCGTGGGTTCATCCTCCTCATTGGGAACAATCAGTTGAGGATACTGACCATAGCAGGATAAAGATGTGTTAGTAGATGCAGACAGCGGCTCAGGTGTCCGTTGGCTGGATAGGCTTGGAGATGAACCAGCATCATCAAAGTCGGATTGGCTGGCCTCATTGTCGCTTTCATGTTCTGTGCTCGACAGCCGGTTGTTGAGCAAGCGAGGAGCTGGGAAGGGAGCGCTGGAGACGACGCGTTCGGGCAGCTCATCATCTGAATGAACACTGCCGTCATTGGCAGTTGTGTCTTTATCCAGTCTTTGCTTAGCGGCATACTCGCGGATGTTCTTCTCCTTCTTCTCCCGTGCTCGTCGATTTTGAAACCAGTTCTATAGGCCGGTTAGTCACCGAGGAATGATCCCGAGTTCAAGATATCACCAACATTTATACGGGCATTGTCAACTCTCATCGACTCAGCCAGGGCCTTTTTGGTAGTGCTGTTAGGCTTGTGGTTCTTCTGGAACTCGGCCTCGAGGATCTCGACCTCTTCCTTAGAAAGTCGAGGCTTTGTCTCAGTTGTTCTAGACATTTGGTGATGATGTAGAAGGTGACCCTGATGAGCATTGTAAAGCTCCATTGATTCAGGGAGGTAAGCAGCATAACTGGGTAGCTGTTGAGAATATCTGGGGTACTGGCTGGCGTGGTTCTGGTAATTCCAGCCAGCCCATTGCGGTTGGTGGTATGAACCCATGTTCTCCATTACCGATGACTGTTGAGGAATGTAGAAGACGAGGTGGTGGTGATGATAGGAATGAGGATGGAACTCCCGTGTAAGTCAAATCCAAAACCAGCAGAACTGAGAACCTTCGATACGGAACGAATGGCAGATCGATGTCCTGTAAGGTACAGGTAAAGAGTGACTTGGTCAGAGTGATATTAGGGAATATAAGAAAGACAAAAAGAGTGAGGATGCCGTCGATGTGGATTTGGGAGTAAGGTAGCGGAATCAAGTCTTCTTTTGAAGAGATATGATCGAAGGCAAGGTAATCCAGGCAAGCGAGAAAGGTTCCGCAATGGTGAGACAAAAGTCAGTCAAACTGCCCTCTTAAGGATGAAGTAGACGAAGGAGGTTGTTAGTCGGAAGGGAAAGTGATGATGGAGATTCGGAAGGGCGTGCGAGGGTAAAAGAAGGGAAAGACTTGTACGCGCTGTAAACAGCCCTGAGGGGCCCTTGGAAACATCGGTAGTCGTTCTGGCCCGTCATGACTGACAGTCTGCAAGATGGCGTGTGGGTTCATACCCGAGGGAGCTGGGGTCAAGGAGAAGCAATCAGTCACCCCTGGATCCCAACATGGCCGGGCGCCGGGGAAGGAGATCACATTGCGGCGAGAAGTTGGGTGGCAGTAGACGTCTCGTCATGGCAGAGCAGCAGGGGCCTGGGGTACCAGCGTTCGGGGTCGGGTACACGAAAGTCTAGGTGCAGCGCTCTGGCCAAGTACCTAGAACAACTTTGGGTTCAGGTCCCGGGCCACAAAAAAGCTGAGGGCTCATCCACCGGCTACATCCCTGCATCTAACCCCTGTCCACCCTTCCCAACGACAAGGCTACGCGAAAGTTTTTGTTTTAGGCGTGCGCCGAGGGTCCCTGAAGGTACCGTGAAGGAGGGAGCGCTCCGCGCCGACCTGTGCTGCCGTCGTGGCGGCGCCTTGTCCACAAGCCTGACCCACAGCTCTGTATCCCTCCGAAAGTCTCCCTCGTTTGCTCTAGTTATTGCAGTAGCTCAAGGATAGATTCACCGTCCTGGCGGTATATGGCTGTGGGTCCCCAGTTCGGCTCTTGTTGAAATTCGAAAAGGATTGGCTCCGGTCCTACAACCAAACACAGATGTGAGAGTTGGTAGAGTGGAGGGAGCCGAGCTAGATCTCATATGTACAGTGCAGTACAGCACAGTACTTAGCTCGAGGGGTTGATGCAGGTTGGCAAAGCCAGGTCCCAGGGCGGCGGCGCCCATATTTGTGAGCCTTGACCTTGTTCGGCCAACTGGTGGCCTTTCACCGTTGTCCATATCTAACGTTGGGTGGTGATCAGCTCTTTGAGGCGCATAATCTTGTGCGTATTCCACAGAAGCCAAGCTGCCCAGATCAAGAAGAGACGATCATGCCCAAAGAGGCACTGGCATACCCCGCTATATCAGTATTTGATGCTGATATCCATGATGTCGATCCAGGCGAAATACTGCAAGACGCGTTGTGCTTGACTTACTCTGCGGCGCAGTTGCAATTGTAGTTCTCGCAGTCAGATTCGACCAACTGAGGCCATTCTTACGCAGGAGCGAAGCTGAAGAACGAAAGTCGCGCTCGGTGTAGCCAATTAATTCCGGTCCCGAAAAGGACCAGTAGGGCAGCCTTTGAATTGGGTAACGACCTGACGAGAGGTACCTATTCGTAACATCGTGAAGAGGAGGCATGGAAGGCAGGGTGCAATGGAGCACTTGCTCAGGCCAGAACCAGACAAAGCTCCCTGTAAGACGAGGACCTAGCGCTCGGAATGTGCTGTAGCGATGAAGATGATCGGACTCAGCCAATCATATTCGGCTAGTTCGCCGCTGCGATCAGGTCTGGACTTCCGTGGTTTCTTTGATGCCGTTCGCTTAAGAGCGAGCTGAGCTGGAAGCGAGTGTGGGTAGGTACCCCCCATGATGTCTTCTCCGATGTTGCTTCCTACCGCCTATGGTTTGCGAAGGAGCAAGGCCTTCCTAAAACAGACTATGCTTTCCATTTCTAGCTTGCAGCTCGCCACATCATCACAGTTTCTACAACCACCATTATGATGATTGCTTCATCGATTTTCGCATGGTGGACCTTGCTGCAGACTGCAGACTGCAGACTGCGCGCTGTAATGCGATGCAGTTTGCTTTTTTTTCCCGTTTGCTTTTCACCTCACAATATACAAGGATATCTCACCTCACATTGGTCCAGCTGTCCGCTATGCCCTGTGACCTGTATTCGCGATCTCCTTGTCTTCCATCATGGCGCACAAATGATAGACTGCCCAGCAACTCTGCTTGCATTCCGAGCAGTGCCATATCCCGTTGTGGCAGACGGCATAACAACCTCATTTTAGCTGTGCGACCACATCATCATATCACCAAAGCCTCTGTCTGCGGAGAAATTTTGCGGTCTTGCAGCCTTATTTGTTAGCGTCCTTTGAGGTTGTTCATACATACCAAGTGACCTATGCCAGTTCAACTCGCCCAGCCTCAATGTGTCTCCAATCTAGAACCGAACCACTTGGACTCCTGGAGTGATTTGACCGATGAACAACACAAGGCTGTAGGCTACATCATGTCTCGACAATCACTACACTACCCTTTACATGGAACTGCAGATATGGACTCCCGACTTGGTCCGGATATTCACCTTTTTCATGGCTACCCGAGCTGAAGAACGCGGAGTGCACGCTGCCAATGTAACCTTTACCATCCCGCTGGTTAATCCACATGCCTGGGCTATGAACTATACCGATTACTCTCCGCAAACTGAGTTACTCCGTGCTGGAGGGGGAAGTGACAGTACGGTGATACAGGCGAGTACACTGACCGTTAGCAACACTCGTGTGCGAACCTACTGTCTATATCGGGGTGTTGCAACTTTGGTGTCCCCAAAAGGCGTAGCACGATCGACAGCAAGAGGGCGGCTTGCGTGGGGTTGTGTAAGCGGCTTGAGCACAACACCTGCAGTGTACTCGGGTTTCCAGTATAGCGGTTCATTCGGCTCTCTCTATACTTCCGAGCACAACAAAGGCGCTTATTTGTGTGACTTTTAACCGCAGAGGAGTCGTGCTGGTTAAACCAGAAGTCATGCGATTGATTCAGAGCAATGGCTCAGGTACCGCTCTGATCAATCTTCGAGTTCTGATATTAAGCATGTCATCACACCAGTGAGCTTTATCCAGCGCTACAATTCAAGCCATTACCGGTGAAAGGGTGTAAGGGAGCGCGCGGTTGGCCCTTAGCGGGTCCGGCCGCAAATTGCGCACCTGCAGGAGAGAAACGCCTGGACTGATTGTCAGCAACGAAGAGGTCGAGGACGCACCGATCAACGATTTTGAGAGGATGCGATAATGCAACTTACAAACGTCAACCACCTCTCCTTGTCCACGACTCAAGATCAATTGGGTATGACTGTGCTGTGACAGGCGTCAGCGAGTCAATGTTGGTTTTATATGGGGTCCTTGGCCAGAACATGCGAATCAACGGCTTGGATAAGCGACCATCCAGGCCAACTGCAAGTCTCGCCAAAGGCGGGTCACCGGAAACTACACCAGGTCAGGGATGCAATCAACTAAGCTTTCCCAAATTGGCAACACCACTGATGTAGCGCGTTGGACCGGACCTGACTGGCTCTGGGGAGCCGGGAAATGATGTGTCAAAACAGCATATTTGAGCGTATCATCGCGGTACCGCAACGCCGTCATTGTGCTTCCCACTGACGAGAATACACCAATGTAAGAGTTACACGGTCCCGGTTAAGCTACGCTTGATCTGGGGCCAAGCATAGCGGAGTAGACCTCACCAAGAAGCAGTTATCGTTCTTTCTAACAATCAAATTCACCGCAGATCATTCAAGTATCTTGGTGAGTTACAGCATACTATGCTTATATTAGTCCTGCAAACATACATTTCGCGGAGTCTTTGGCGCAGTGGGTCACATGTTGTTTTCAAGCTCGCATTACCTCCACTTCTCAGGTACGGATGGGGGTGGGGTCAAGCCAGATGTTCACGGCAAGGCCGAAGAGAACGGTCTCGACTCACTAATAAGCAAACCCCGAAAACATACAATCGCTCCAGGTGGTTTCTGGAAGACGATATCCTCCTCTTCCCGTACGTACATATCTCTCGTTGTGAATCTCTGCTCTCCCACGAATTGCTTGAGTGGATTGAGCAGGGATCAAAAGACATGTTTTATACATGCTCTATGCATAGTGCAGGCATTTTCCCGGCGGGTGATCTACATTAAGATGTGCACCATTATGCCCCCCCACCCCGGTTTAAGAAAAGATTAGCCCTTCAGCGTCGGGACTATCTGGGTGAAGAAAACCAGGATCATATGCTTTACGCATACTGAAGCTGAAGGGCTCAACACATAGACAAGAGGGGCCAACACACTCGTGTTCTCTACGGTGATTGCCGATGGAGGAAAAGCTGGGTAGTTCGGAGAGGGAAAAGAGAAGAAAAAAACAGGCCAAGGATTGTGTTTCTAGATGCGATCTGACAGGCCGACTACCTGTTCTTTGTGGTCGGAAGGGCTTTCATCCGGAAACTGGCAGGGGCAGATCTTGTCGATCGCCTCGGTCGCTTCAACTGTACGGCTCTGAACCGCCATCAAACTCGTAACTGATATTCCGACAAATCGACTGCAAGGTCTCGGATAGACAGCAACATTGGTCAGTGATTGAGTATATGCAACCCAAATCAGAGATTTGAGGTGGATCACTGGATGCCCGAATGCGATCGTTCCCCTGTGCACTGTCCCATTTGGAGTTGTGTTCACAAGCGTCTGAAGCCGAAATGTTTTTGGCATTTACATATGAACTGCGTCACACACCCGGTCCAACGCATGATCCTTGTTAACGTAGACAGGATGGTATCCATTTCTCATGTGTCGTCACTCGAGCAAATCCTTAGCCATTGGTTTCCTCTCCTCTCAAGAGAAGAAGGCGAGGGCTCCAACGTATGTATTCAGGGTCATGGGCCCGTGCATTCTCATAGATTCATTATTTCAAAACAGTACAATGATTGTCAACCTCGGGCGCTAAATGCACGGCCCGCGTCAATTGTGCGACTCAAGGGGCACAAGCACGAAGAGCGTTTGGGGAGAGAGAAACGTACGATATGGACATTGGCTAGAATCACTAACAATGACTAAGGACCGAATCCACCACCGTTTGGTTCCTTTCTGAATGCGCTTATCAAGCGTCCGTCCCAAGCGTTGAACAAGCACAACGGTTGCCTCATCAGAAACAGTGTCTTAGAATCACTGCGAAATACCAAGTTGCGATTGGCTGTTCTGAGCACGCTCGAGCATAGACCCGCAAGCATCAGGGCTTAGCGCAGATAGGGGAAGGTCGGTCTCACTTACGCTAAAGTACATATCGGCGGGTTACTCGATCATGGGTACTGATCACGGTCAGATAACATCATCAAGCTCCCTTCGCTGGGAGGGAATGCCCTCTGTAGGTCCCAAGGGCAAAGCATCTTCGACTCCCACCCAGACGCAGAGTGAAAGCTGATCGGGCGGGTCCTTTGAGCATTTCAGCTCACCAGGGATGTGGCTGCCGTAGGGGTTAACACATGCTGCATCCAGGATCAACTGAAGACCCTACTGTACCGCACCTGTCGAACAAGATTTGGAACCACAACAAGGGCTCAAACCTGGCCATTACTCATTGGGCGGCCGAACATCGACATGGCACCAGTAGCTGGGTGAGTGGTCCTAGTGCTGGGTTACCGGTTCTCTGGAAAGCTCTAGGCTGTGGCAAATCATTATCATGCGCTCACTTCAGTTCATAGGCTTCCAAGGCCCATCAAGCGAAAGCTCAGATCCGATGCCCCTGTTCCTACGTAGTAAAGGTCGAGACTAGCTTCAACTTAATCCCCGTATCCCAATTTCTCGGGATTTCACTGAGTTCAATAATATCTCAAACATCATCCCATACAGCATGTTGGCTTCGAACCATAGTGCTGGCATGGCTCGGGTTTTGTCATGATGTCCGAATGGCCGCTTGCCACAGCATTTGAAGTTACGCCGCCATAGCTAGATACATCCCAGGACTGGGATCCCAAAAAGATGGCATCTCTACGATTCTAACTTCCCATGCGTGCATTTAGAAATATACGGCTTATTCGAGATGATGATCGATACCTTGGCGTCAGCCATGTCGTCAAGAAAAAGGAATGCGTCTATACTAAGAACATCCAAAGTGCTCTCTCCCCTACACCCTACAGAAATGAATCAAGTTTCTTTGATTGGTGCGAGGGCAAGCCATATGGCTGTTATCTGGCCTGTTGATGGTCAGTGGCTCAATGGCATAATATCAAGCGGGACACATGGATACAACGAAATCGTCATAAGTATGCATACCTCAACGCTCATAGAGTCAAGCGGCAAGCCAACAAGAGGAAGCCTGAGGGGAACAAAATATGTGCTTGGCAGGCTTGGCTGGTGAAGGCCCACCTCCACCATACTTCTTCACCCGATCTTCGCCATTCACGTCCTCTGTCCCTCCCCTCGGGTGGTCAGCGACAGACCCTAAAAGGGCTTGAGGAGGGGGAACAGGGGCCCCATGTTTCCAAACCTGGCGAACAAAGATCAGAAGCGGATCCTTCATACACGTGGTCAACGAGTCTTGGCGGTGCTTGCTAGTCCTATCCAGTTGCTAGCTTAGCGCTTAGCTCGATGGATGCTACCTTCTTGTCTCTGTGGGTTCTTAACTGATCTCCCTTGTCGATATCAGGCGAGCAGCTGAAAGCACCGCGCTTCCATCAAAAAGCAAGTCAAACTCGAATCTCAGGCACGGCCATGCCGGGCTGATAGCATAACTGCAATAGTATGGGCGTTGTTGAGCTTTCCATGAGCTCAATACCCCAAGCAACAACAGACGCGACAATGACCTTCACTGACCTGGATCAAGCTTATTAAACCCTGAATCATCACGACTATGCCGCTCTTGTTAGTTGGCACTCCAAGCTAAGACAAGCTTTCGTTGTTTGGTGGAGCCAATGCGTAACCACCTTTCTCTAAATCTTTAGAGCTCTTTGTGGGCCTCAGCCGAGCTCTTGTCAATGTATGTCATTGCAGTTTGTGGTTTGATCAACACTGCATGGAGCTTCCATACCCATGCGCCTGGACGGTGAGTCGGCACTCATAGCGGAAGTATTATGTCCACCTTCTCATTCCGCCTCTTCTCTCAGGTCAGTATCAACATCAAATAAGATATAGTAGCATCTGGAACTTGATTTTCTTTTTTCTTACTTTTTACCGCTCCCACGCCAAAGTAAGTGCTCGCTTGTCGAAACACGCTAATCATCGCGAGCCTGCGCTGCCTGCAATAGAGTGAAATCTGCAAGAATTAGGGGATACTGAAGCAATTGCGGGATATCTCGGTGTTTTTTTAGACGCCATTGAAGTACACGAAACAACGAGAAAGTCAGAAAACAGCGGTTCAGCACCTCAACTGCCTCCTACTGCTGCAGCCCGGAGGGGTCCAATCTCATTTGAGCCAGCCACGATCACGGACTATGACCCAAATCGAGAGGGCGTATGCATTAATAGTGACTTTTCCAGGGGACTGGTACGCGGTGGTCCGTGGATCAGGAACGCGATGAACAAAGCCCAACGACTGGGCTTTCGCGGGGCACTATGACTAGCACAACAGTCACGGCCCTAGGTACTGGGAATACTCTATTCATCCTCTTTTTCCCGAGGGGGCTCAAGCCAAGAAATCTACCAACCGCCAATTGTAGCGGACTTCTTTGTACTGTAAAGTACCGTGCAGTACATGTGTAGTACAGCCGCATTGGATCTTAGCATCTCATGGGTGGATCCATGTTGGCAATCCCGATGAATCCTACCGGAAGATCTCCCTTTGTTTCCAGCGTGGGGTGTGACTGGGGCCCTCCAGGACTCCCCCTGTCTCAAGTTGCAAAATCACAAGGGGGTCGTGAGTCGTAATCACAACACCACAGGCTTTGTTTACTTGGACTCAGTCCAAATCACCACTCCCTTCGGTCTTGTTGTACACTACAATAGGTAGAGGAGCGGCACAGAGGACATTTGCAGCCAAAGCCACTGCATAGGCCGCCATGTCACTACCCGCCCCTTTACGAAGTAGCACTGATGTCCGGGACCTTACAGCTTTCACCCGTAGCTCTGGATGGCACGAAAACACGAGTCGATTGTTGAGTATTTGTACGTAGTAGCAGGACATGTTTATCTTGGACAGGCGGGTGTCACGGCGAATTCTGTGATACAGTTCAACAGACTACCAGATTGCGGGTTCTATGTCACCTGTCACCTCAATATGTTGTACAACTTGACATGAGCTTTTCATAGCTCGATGACGCTATTATTGTACTTGTCAACTGTTTGTGAATTGTAGTCACATTTTACATCGCGAGCTTCAAGGGGGCATGCTTCTTGCGACGCCGGCGGTTTCCAGACTTTTTCCATGCCCAAAGTTTGCAGATTTCCTTCAACCCATTGCTTTGTTTGTTGTTAAGACGCGTCAGGGGTAGGAGGCTTCGATTCTGACTCAGTAATGCACATGAAGAAAAAAAACTGACACTGGCGTCTTTTCACTTGTGGGAACGCTTGCCCACTTGGCACCAATTCGAAATTACCTTCTTCTCCGCTTCAACGGGCGCCGGACTCGAGGGCTGCTTTTGGTTCTACTTGGTCAAAAGCAGCGGAGGAAGCCGTTCGATGACAGGTGCCAACTGAGACACTTTCGTGGGTCTCGATGTTGAAGCGTGTCTTGCAAATCGACGACGATAGCAGCGTGAAGCCGTGCATTATCTGACGTGCATAGTCTAACGGGTACACCAAAGGGAGAAGTATTGTCTTGTCTGAACGGACAAAGGACGATCAAGAAACGTCTCAGTTGGAGTGGCTTTGAAAAGTCTCACTTGAGTGGACTACCCCATTGAAATCTGGTGCGTGAGAGGGTGCATCTGCCTTGTCTTGTCTCGAACTGACAAAGCCTTTATCAGGGATTTGTTGCAGAGTCTCCCTTAAACGAGTGATTTCCGTACCTCGACAAAATATCTTCATTCGGTCTCATCTGCAACTCGCCAGTTAAAGTGCTCCGGCGTGCCGATCATCAACGGATCTGATCGTAAATTACGATCTCCAGGGAGTAGCGAATGAGATGAGCCAAGATTCAAGCATCGAGGGAGACGAAGTGTAATGATGTCAAGAAGTCTTCTTCAGTCAGACGATCTTTCGCCTATCTCTTTTCCAGGGAATAATCCCAGTCTCATCCAGAATCTATTGGTTTGTATCCGTATGCTTCTATCATGATGATGAAATCTAGTGGTTTCTGATTTCTCCCTCGCGAGTCCCATCTCTTGTCAGCCTCCCTCGCCCACCAGAGTTCCCACCTCCGACTCCGTTGCCGTATCCGCTGCTCTGTCAGGCTCACAGATCACAGCCGGAGCGCACCAGAAATTTCAATAGTCACCTTGCCGCCCTCGGTCCGAAGCACCTTGACAGATGAAAGGTCTCGAACCACCCAGTCTGGCTCTGCAGCAACGACTTGCTCAACGGTATGGCTGGTCACGAGGCCGAGAACTCTGCACCCGGCTGCTTTGCCTGCTCGGATCCCTGCTGGGCTGTCTTCGAGGACCAGAATCTGTGCTTCCTCCGCTTCCAGGCCCAGACGCTCGCGGCCGAGGCGGTAACAGGCGGGGTCAGGCTTGCCGTTCTCAACGGACTCTGCAGTGACAAGACGATCCGACGGCGGTGCGGGCAGGTCTCGAGCATGGAGCCAACCGGTTACGAGGGGGATGGTGCCGGAGGTGACGATCGCCCAAGGGCTAGATCTGGCGATAAGGGCTTCTAGCATGGAACGGGCGCCAGGTATCTCAACAGCCTCGTGGCCATGGTACTTGGGGAGACGTCCCTCCATGTCACACACATCTGGAAGTGATCAGCGGTTGCTTTGACTAGTTTCGAGCTACCACTGCGGTACGGATACGGAGTACAGGATAATTATGTTGTACGGGTCATGACCAGCCTCGTCAGCATATCGTAGCCAGACTATTTATTTTCTCTGACATGATTGCTATGTTTGAGGAATTGGTGTTGTGGTACTTACAGTCCCAGTTGGCTTTCTCGGGTGCGAGTATTTTTAGAATGTCGATGCTTCGTCGTCCATGAGAAGTCTCAAGGATAACTTGGGGAGAAACACCTATCTCGTTGCCGATTCTATAGGGAGCTGGTTAGTCGCCTGGTGGAAGACATGCAGATGTAATTATGCTCACGTCTCCCAGTGCTTGACTACTGCTTCCGTAGAGTCAATGATGGTGCCATCCATATCAAAGAGGAAGCCGTCAAAGGTGACTTCCTGCGGGGGCATATTATAGTCTGGAGTTGAACCCATGATGTCTAGGCAAGAATATGGTAGGATGAGGACTAAATAGGATGATGCTGGGGCGGCTCTGGAGGAGGTTTCCTGATTCTCAACTATGGTTGATGACTTGTTGGCTTCTTCTGTACCTACTTCGTGGTATCGTATGATTTATATCATCTGAGAGGATTCGCGAATGGTTTGTCGTGCTTATAAAAGAAAAGATGGACTAGGTTCGTTGGCGGTTGTTTTGGGCAACTCCGCATTGTCTAGCGGAGCGGTGAAGTGGGGAGTTTATGGAAGGTCCAAGCACTTATGGCAAAAGCTAAATGATAGAGATGGGCACTTATTAGGTAGTTACATAGAGCTATTTGTATCTTCCCTATGGGTACGATTCCTCCAATGTTCTTCACTAATGAGCCAGTGCTTTGTTGATGATGGCTAGAAACATTATGTGTGCCGAGTATATTACTTGTTAGGAGGATGAGGTGGCTCTGTAACAACCCGCATGGGCTCAATTATTAGACGACTGAGGTTGCTTGACGCATTGTCTACCTGTTTTCTTGTCTGGGTATCGTTGTCTGATATGTAGTGGCATATGTTTGTGCTGTTCTGGAGTTTGTCCAAACTCTTTTGAATAGGGACGGTTGAGCGGGTGTTTGTGAATATTCGTGGAAAATCAACCAATCCACCATTGTTCCCCGTAAGTCATCATAATAACCAGGAGAGAACAAAAAGAGAAAGGAAAGAGGAATAGAACCAATACCAGATTACTCAATGAGAAACAACTACGTGCATGTGTATAGAACCGGTGGTTTATCATTTTGACGCTGTGCTACCCTAGACTTTCCATTCCTGGCGACCTGCCACTCTTAGCAGTCAGGTGCTTGTTGCTCATTGGCTGTGTTCCTGTTCCCGTTGAAGAAGTCATGGCAACGTTAGCAGCCTCCCGCCTTCGCTCTGGCTATTAACAGGAGGGAAACCGAAGAGGAGACTGTAGAAAGTAACAGAGAAATTGGGTAAATGGAATTCCCTGAGGTCAGCTTTGAGTCCCGGAGTTATCAATAGATCAATTTTGCCTTTTTTTTTCTTCTTCCTCTTTGGTCTCTCACTCTATCTACTCTCACTCAGCTTATGACGGGGTCATTAACTTGGTTATTTCCCTGACTAACTCCACTGCGAAGTATAATAACGAGATAACCTGACCTCTCCTCTTCCTTTCCCAACAAGGAACCTGTCCGTTAGACCTAGTTTCGATACACAATGGGCTCGCAAATTGGAGATTCTGAGGAGATTACTGTGCTCGTCACAGGCTTTGGTGTACGTCGCATGTTGCATTCTTCCTCATATTCAGCGTCATTTGCTTGTCCACCCCGCTCGACGTCACGCAATAGAGCACATCACTGGACAATTCAACGCTATACTACCTCCGCAATGTGTGCTAATGCTGTGAGAAAATAGCCCTTCAGAGAGCAATATCCTGTTAACCCCTCGTGGGAAATCGCAAGCTCTTTGCCGTCACATCTGCCTCCGCTGCGAGCCAAGGATCCCAACTCGAGACATGCAGTCGCTGTTCTACCAAAGGTTAGCATTGTAGTGCACCCGGAGCCTATCCGTGTCAACTACAAGACAGTGAGAGGCCTGGTACCGTCCTTTCATCGCACGACACCGCACTTCGATGTTATTATCCACGTTGGAATGGCTGGGCCTAGGCCCTTCTACTGCATAGAGAGGAGAGGCCATCGTGACGGGTACAAGCACCCCGACGTCGATGGTGAGATGGTAGACGGGGAAGACGAGCGCAATAGCAGTGACTGGCCATGGCGAGGACTGCCAGAGGAGATTGAGACAGACTTGAATCTGGATGAGATTCTCCCGCTGTGGTGCGGACATAGCCCGGTAAGTTGATACACCTCTAAAAGCCCACCAATGCATCAATGCTCACAGGAGACCAGAAGGAGGCGGACCTGCGTATATCCGAAGATGCAGGTCACTTCTTGTGCGACTTCATCTATTACTCGAGCCTCTCGGAGCTGTGGAAGCTGCAGCGACCCAGGAAGGCACTGTTCCTCCACGTCCCTGCAGATGCCTCGCCTGCGAGCATCGAAAAAGGGAGGGAGTTGACACTGAATCTGATACGATCTGTTGTTGAGAGTGAAATTCTGGCCAAAAACAAGCCACAGGAGGAACAAGATGCTGAAGGGGAACTGTGACGTCAAGTTAGGATAAGATAATGTATAGGAAAGCATCAGCGATATATCATTTACGGGTCATAAATTTAAGCATTCGACTATATACACTCCGAGCATATTAAGCGTGTATCATTCATAAGTGTGACGTGATAGCATATCTGGTGTTGGTCGAGACCATGACATCACAAGCCGAGGTTAGGATGAAAACAGTCTCTCAACCAAAACCACAATCAATTCGACTGCTGATTGGGTTACCGCTTCCTATATCGGCGGCGAATCAGTGGCTTTGGCTTAGTTATCCCCGTGCCCGGAGCTGCTGTAAGTGGAAAGACCTCCACTTGCGACAACTTCACTCCGCAATCTTCAGTATCAACCGAGTCAACAGCATCAAAAACTCTTAAAGATGTGTAAGAAGGCCACCTGCGGAACCTGCAGTAAGTCTGTCGTCTCCAATCAACCACTCTGCACCACTGACACATGGGCAAGACAAGACCTCCTGGTGGGGTTGCGGGAGCCACATCCCCTCTGTTTTCGACAGCGTTCCGGAGGCTGAGCGCTGCGCGTGCGAGCCCAAGGTTGAGGTTGGCGGAGTGTCGTACCCGCCCATGGCTGCGTCGCCGTACTGACTCATCGAGAGGGCTGCGACGCTGGTTCTCTGGATGCGGGGGAAGAAGGCAACGTACTCTCCTACTGGCGTTGTCGAGGAGCCCTTGTAGGCTTGGCACGATGAGATTGATAAGGGAAGAGCATGAACTGGCGTGGCGTTGAGAGGTGTCTTTGGAGAGAAGGGGAGTTGGGGCGGTTGACAGTTACAGGATGAAAGCCAATGATACACATGCGAAATCGTCATATTCAACTCGTACTTGCTATTCATAAACCACTTCACCACATGACAACTGAAATTCTACCTCCTCCTTGCGCCGCCGGCAGCAGCGGCATCACCGCGCTCAGCCAAAGAAACCACCTCTTGAATACCTGCAGCTTCCTGCTCCTCCTCTATAGCCACAATCTCCTCACGGCAGTCCCACCACTTCTCTTCGCTAAGCTCAAACGCCTTAGCCTTGATCTCTTTAATGGCAAGCGTCTCAGGCTGTATGTTCTTCCACCGAAGACTCGTCATGAGGATCTCTTGCCACTCGTTTGATGTGCGGACAAAGAACTCGCGTCGGCTCTCGAATGGCTATTTAACTTGTTAGCAACCCCCCTTTTTTGAGCGTGAAAGTGGTGAGGAGTCTTACTCTAGGATGGGGAAGGCCGTCGTCTACAGTTGTGGCTGTTGTCTCGGTATCGTCCTCCTCAGAAGGTGTGGAAGGCTCTGAAGAAGCCTCGGATGAAACCTCGGAAGCCTCGTCTTGCTTCTTCTTTCGCTTGCTCTCCGTGCGAAGCTGTTGTCTTGGTTCTTCGTCATCATCCTCATCTTCATCCTCGTCCTCCTCGTCTTCATCGTCTTCATCTTCGTCGTCCTCATCATCAGACTCCTGAGACTATAGTTAGCTAATAGAATTTCCAGAGTGATATCGAAATAGCTCACAATCCAGTCCTCAACAGGCCGGTTGAATATCTCCTTACAGCCATCCAGTTTTCCAAGATCGATGGCATAGAGATCGTCAAAAGTAAATTCTCGATCGCCCTTTTCAAACGTACCACCATAAATGTAGAGAACATCGTCTTGAATGGCTAGCTGGGCGTTGAACCTCACATGTGGAGGCTCCATGGTCACTGGCATCTCTCTTGCTGGCTTTTCGTCATCTGGTTCCTCATCCTTCTTGGCAAGTTCTATGTCATCAGCATCATCGAGAGAAGCACCGCTTTCCAAAGCGGCAAGCTGCCTGAGAAGTTCCTCCTCATTGGCTTGAGCGCGACCGCGACGTCCGCCTCGGGGCTCGACAGCAGCCTTCTTTTGCTGGCGAGGCTTCCGTAGACCCAATGGCATGAATCGATTTCGCTCGATGTTCCAAGCGAAAAGCTGGTTGAAGAACTCACTGTCCATGCCCTCTTCACTAGCTTCAACATCGTGCACTCCTCCGAAAAGGATACCACGACCCTTGTGCCATGCCATTGTTGCACCTGCACGTGTAGGGCTGGGTGCATTAGCTGGCTTCTTTCGTTTCTCCCAGCGCACACCAGGAGGGGTGTTGGGGCTGGCATCGGTAGCGGGCTGTGTGATTCTGAGAAAGAAGCAATCCTCATGAACCTTGGGGACAAGAACGTTTCGCTGAGCTTGGCTGGGTCCCTTGTTTCCCTTTTGCTTGACATTTACAGTTGCCTTCACACGAGAATAACCTCCATAAAGAACTGCACCTTGCTCATGAGGTAGGAGAGTAAACGATGAGCGAGCATCTGGCTTAAGCTGGGCAGGGGGCAACTGGGGAGAGTGCCACACATAGTTGATGGTATCAAATATCCACAGATCAGATAGATACTTTGTCTGATTCGAGGTATCTTGGAAACCACCAAACAGAATGATGTACTGCTTCCAGTATGTCATTCGATGGCCACTTCGCGCGGATGGACTCTTATCCTTGCCTTTGATCTCAATTTTGGTCCACTCCCTTGTTGCTGGCTCCAGTCTCCAGAAGTCCGAGTAATGGTGAAAGGTGCCCTGCTTGGGCGAAGAGAACTCTCCGCCAAAGAGATAGACGTGGTTTGGGTTTCCAGCTCGGGTCCAGGCATGACCAGATCGAGGCAGAGGCGCGTTAGGCGACGTGACGACTCGCCATTCATCGCGGTTGATGTTGTAGATATTCAAGTCGTTGTAGAAATGAGCAAGAGAGCCGTTAAAATATTCACCACCGAACAACAGCAGAGAGTTACTATCATGAGGGGAGGCCATCAGCGTAGAAGCAGCTCTCGCCCTTGGTGGAGCGTCACACACAGTCTCTGTGATCTTGAGGAACTGTTCCTGTTGTCGACGATACTCCTCCAACACCTCATCAAGATCAACATCCTCGGCATCACTTCCCTCTACCTTGGCCGCTTTGGTCTTGGCCTTCTTCTCTCCCTTATTGGCCTGCTTGGCCGCCTTCTCGGCCTGATTATAGTCATCAGTCAAATGTTCATCATGTCATACAAGATCCATGGAGGGGCAGTTTTTGGAGGGGTAATTCAGTGGAGGGGCAATCTCGATCAAAATTCAACGTATAGGTAAGGTATAACGGCACCTTTTTGGCCTTTTTAGAATCGGCGTTCTTTTTCTTGTCTTTGGCCATGATAATAAACTGTCTTTGCCAAGGTTGGGCTCTGATGCAAAAATCTTGTGCGTGGATGGGGTTGCTCCGAGGTTTTGATCAAGTCAAATTCTACCATTTAGAGGACAGTGTCGATCATGTAACCTACACTGTAAGGGCATATAAGTTGGGATAACTCTATTTAATACAACGAGATATCTTACTTGAGGAATAATGATACAGTCGTAAAAACTGTCGTTGCTAACTGGATAACTAGATCTTTTCGAAACGTGGTGATCATTAGGTGATTGGACTGTGAAGTTGATGGGTAGTTCTTAACTCTATGAAAACGCTCTCAATGACACCCCAAAGCCTTTATATGATCATTTTTGTCCATAGCATGGCCATTAACTTGGTTTGTATAGGACAATGTAGGCAAATCTCTCTTAACGGTTTCTCCAACAGGGTATCCTTATTTCCGCTTTTCAGTGTTTTGCTGGGAGATAGGCAACCAAAGCCTTGCTGGCACCCTCCATGCAGTACTGGACAACCTCAACTTTTCTCTCCGCAGGCGCTAATTTCGCGATTTGTCGAATATCGCTCGTTCGCGGCAAGAAAAGGGCATGATCCAGCCTGTTATATGCATTGTGCAAGTCGTCGAGATTGTATGGTTGCATGTTATACAGATTGAACACCTCATCAGTGCGATACCCAGGGCCTCCCCAGGGTGGACTCGCAAATAAGACTGTTTCGTCTAGGTTTACTCTAAGATCTGGATGTAACTCTTCTGGACGGTTGAATAGCTTCTTCAGATACTCGAAACTGTCGGCGAGGATCCATGTGATTAGTCCAGGCTCAACACCATACACTTTGGCGTTGTTCTGGGCACAGGCCAGTGTTGAGGGATCGCGCTCAATAGAGATGACGCGACTCCAGCGTCCAGAAAGGGCAAAGGCGATGGAGTTGCCGCCTGCACCGCCAAACACATCGATGAGGATGTGTTTCTTTTTGTCGGTGCCGTACATATCATGAGCAACTTGACTGGTACATAGTTAGCTTGGTGTAAGGGAAGTAGGAATTTGACAACTCACTATGCTACTGGCTCGGGTGTTACACCGAACCAAGCATCGTCGGTCATGTAGACTCCATAATCGTATAGGGAAAAGATTGAATAGCGCTGCGCAAAGTATCTGGACTCGTTAGTCATGATCCTTTAAGCAGATCAAATAGTTTTCGCCCACTTTTGAATATCCCACGGCACTTCATTCTTTCCTTCGTAATGGTGACACTGCTCGGTGAGAGGCAGCTCCTCAGCAGGCTTCGTCGAGTATTCTGAGTCTTCCATCGACATTTCTCTAGCTAAAATGGGCTTGAATATGCCACTGGAGGGATACAAATAATCGAAATATTTTAACTAGTAGTCATTCTGGGCAGAGTTGAAGAATCTTCGACTTGTCATGAGCAGGTCAAAGAGAACTTAAAGGTTGAAATTGAACGCGAGGCTGTCAATAAGCTCCCCACAGTGTGCTCCACTTATGTATCAGCGGTCTTGGCACCAGCGTTTAGAGCTGCAAGGCTGAGAGCAATGGTGACAGCTTGCTTAATGGGGCCGCCCTTGAGCTTCCATTACCATCTTAACTGACTCAAGACCGAACAGCTCCAGACCTTTCTCTTCAAAAAATCAACGTTTATATACGCAGGCTGACTTGGCGTACACATTAAGGGAGTCATGTTTAATGCGCTGAACCGATTTATCTCGCGCTTGGACGGAGACGTCCAGCAGCAGAGACAACAAGAACGAGGTTCTTTCGGCTTCCAGGTGCTGCGTAACACCAACTTGGAACTTTCTGTCGAGCCATGGTTCGACTTTATTGTTGGAATTAATGGCAGACCTATTGTGCGAACCACTGCTCTAGATGCCCTCGAGCTACCTTATCACTAACCCTGCGTAGGAGGACCCTGAGCCTGCCCTGTTTAGCCAGGAAGTGAGGAACTGCGCGGGCAGCACAGTCACCTTGGGGTTATGGAGCGCAAAGGTTGGACTCTAATATTCTATCTCGAGAAATATCAACTAATGATTATCAGGGCCAAAGAACAAGAGAAATCCATGCCACCGTTGCACCAGATACAGCATCTCTTGGTCTATCTCTTCAATACGCCCCTCTTGCTCTCGCAGCCAATATCTGGCACGTTCTCGATGTCCCCGCCAATTCCCCTGCCGATGTCGCCGGTCTGCTTCCATACAGCGACTATATCCTCGGCAGCCCTGAGGGTGCTCTATATGGTGAAGGTGGCCTAGGCGAACTCGTCGAAGACTTTATCGGCCGACCAATGCGCATTTGGGTTTACAACAACGAGTACAATGTCACCAGAGAGGTTACAATACAGCCTAGCCGGGACTGGGGTGGTCAGGGAGCACTGGGTTGTGTGCTTGGATATGGCGCACTTCACCGGATACCCCCTCCGTTGAGCGAGCCCGTTGATGCTCCTGGCGAAACCATGTTCGACGGAGCCACCAACGAGAAGAGCGATCACATGTTTATTCCTGCTGCTGCCAGTTTAGAACAGCCTCCTCCTCCCTCAGGGGACTTTTTGGTGCCCGCGCAAATGATTGGCAATGCTCCCGTGGTCGTGCCGCCAAGGGGAGGTGGGAAGAAGAAGGAACGACATGGTCACGGTCCCAACCCCCTGATGGATGATTACTTCAAGGAAGAGGAGGAGAAGAGTCGGGCTGTGGATAATGCGCCGTCGGCTAGACATTCACCAGCGCCCCCTCCACCAAAAGCAGGCCCTCCTCGAGACTCCCCCAAGCCGGAGGCTCAGGCCAGTGGCGGCGAAGGCGAATAGTTTATGGCGAAATAGCATGTGCAAATGATTCCCCCTTGTTGATGATTGTTCTATTCCTCGCTCTATTGGTCAAACTTTTAAAAGGAGTTCGTGAAATGCCGTTTTTATCGTACACTACCTGGTAGGCTCGACATGTATCCCCCAGGAGGCCCCCGTTCCATCGGGAAAACAACACCTACCTAGTTGAACAACTAGTTGATGAAGTTGATGGCAAAGAAATGCAGGATCAAACTGCAGACGACGTAGTCGGCGAATGCTCTAAATGCAGGGTTAGTGGCCAGATCTTTAACAAAACTCGAGATGAAACAGACCTTTCAGGGGACACTGAGGGGCACTCGGTCTTTGAGGCCTCGTTTGTTTGGAGTCGTAGCGAAGCTGGAGGACTGGTTAGTGCTCATGCTTTCGAGTCGTAGACTATCGCAACCTACCTGTCAAGACAAATTGTCCAACAGTCACGCAGAATCCAGACAGGAAAGCGTTGAAAGGCTGGATATGTATTAGCGCTAGATAACGGCATACGAGTTCCACTAAACATACGAAAGTACCAAGGAGGGCGCAGTTGATGAATTGAATAACGCCGACGACAACGAGGAACACCATAAAAGCATCAACGAGCTTGATGCGCTGGGGAGTATTGTTGATGTAGTGACTGTAGAGGGTCTGGACAGCCTTGTCCCACTGTACGTCGCCCCTTGGGTCGCCCTTCTTGAGGTTAACAGCAGGTTTGGGCTGTTGAGGCTGAGGGACGGGGCCACCAGTGACAGCTTCTTGGGAGATGCCAGCCGCCGGGGGAACGTCGCGAACGTTTTTCTTGGCCATGATGAAGAATAGAGAGTGTAACGCGTGTGGATCGGGTTTAATCGGTTGATGCGCGGGCGCGAATGATCGATATCGTGAGGATTTGGTGGTGATTGATTCTTAGTGTTGGTGGTTTCTGGTCGTTTAATGGAGGTGCAGCCAGAGACAGCTCCTCTGGACACGAAAGCTCCAAGGTGGGAGGTATATGATTGGCCAGCAGAAAGTTGAAATCCGGGGGTCGGACTCCATTTTGCTAGGTAGGTAGTTGTAAGGAGTACGTACTCGACATGTCGCCAATGGAAAGCTCCGCAGCTCTCATCGCGACTTGAAACTAAACTTGCTGTTTGATCGTTTATTATAACGGAATTCTCCAAACAAATAGGCAATTGTATTGCAATCATCCAAAATGGTACGTAGAATCCCCAGAGATCGCCTCCAGAGGCGCCTACTCACAAGCAATAGGCACCTGTCACCGTTAACTATCACGATCTCGAGCTTCCCGCCTATATTCTAGGCGCCATCACAGCTGGTGGTGGCATCATGGGTTACGCTCGCTCAGGATCTATTCCTTCTATCGTTGCCGGCTGTGCCGTTGGTCTTCTATGTAAGGCTCCTCACCAACCCATCTAAGCTGATGAGTTGCATCGTTAACACTGGCTTATAGATGCTCTTGGTGGCTACCGTATCCAGAACAACCAGCCTTATGGAGTTGAGCTTGGTCTGCTTGCCTCGATTGTTCTGGGTGGCTCAGCCTTCCCCCGCGCTCTTCGTTTGAGGAAGCCTGTCCCAATCATGCTTAGTGTTATCTCGGCTTTTGGCCTCTATACCTACGGCACTGCTCTCCAAAGGAAGGTTTAAGACGGCCACGGATGATGCGATACATGAGGGGGTGATGCCATTATCTTGTGGGCCTTTACTTAAAAACACCAAGAGAATCGTTAATATGAACATCTTTGGGTACCTGTGTGAGGATCCGCATGCCGTTGTGATACGCCAGACGCTCAGACTCAGTGCACTTCTCTTAACTGTAAAACGAGAAACACATCATTTAAACGCATAGTAAAATAGCTTACTACTGAGTGAGAAGTCCGTTGCCAGAATTGCCGTAGTGAAATCTGTTCAGTAGGGATATATAGTATTAACAATCTGAGAGCACATAGCAAATGATTCCCTAAGCATATTTTTATACATAGGTTTTAACAATAGGCAAACCAAGGGGTCCGTTCTTTTTGTAACAACAAACTTTACAGTCGTTGGCAGCAGAATCAGCATAGAGTAATGTTCAGCCATATCAAGGGAGCCATGTGCAGTCTCGACTTTTGACACCATCACATGAATAGCTCAAGACACCTCCATTGAGAATACCATGTGCTCAAAGACTGAGTACTTCTGATACACTCTGTGCTAACATTACAACTTCCTCGATTGACATCGAGCCAGCGTCCGTTGGAAAGATCTTGACATTGAGTAGCAAAATTTCGCAGTAAGGAGGAACAAGAGGAACTCGGCGATTGGTACAAGGTGGAATGATGAGTAATAATTATACATTGTCGAATACGCAGTGATTCCATGCGCCTTTATGAATCGACTCTCCAAAACGCCAACCCAGATATTTGTAGTATACATATTGATGAGACCCAGTCGCCAATAGAGTTCTTACCAAGTTCGAAATCGTCGGCGTCGCATTGCCGTCGTGAAGGGTTCGTAGCATGTGTAATCTAAAGTCCCAGCTCGCGCTGCTCCTCCTTGATCTTGTCACGCTTTGACTTGGCGGCGTTTCGATTCACCGCTTGCATCTTGGATCGCTCGACTCTCAAGCATGCGTTGACTGCCTCTTTGGCATCGTTGCAGCTGCCAACAGCCTTATGCATGAAGCCTTGGCTATGGCACTGCTCAAGGGCGGCGATGACTTCCTCGCACGCTACAATTCGATGTCAGCGAAATAGCAATGAATATAGTTCGATCACCGACATACCTAGGGCGTTCTTTGTGTGGAGATGAGGATGCATTGTTTAAGTCGAGATATTGTTTCTGAGTTGAAGGACCCTGAAAGAAATCCACGATCGCCACAGGCTGATGGCGTGGTTGAAGATTGGGTCATGAGCGCACGGACCATGTGGGAGGTTGCATGGGTTTTGGAGGGGCATTTGCACTCACTCACTTCTATTCTGACCAAGGGACAACTCTCTAATAACATCGCCAAAAAGAGACCAGAGTCAAGGCTCTGCCACTCCTTCAATATGTCTTCATCTGCCCAGGTACCTGCTAAGAAGCAGCAGGGTAAGTCCCTTTCCTTCTTTCTCTTTATCCTCCTGTATCATACTCACCATGTCAACCCTCACAGATCTTCAAGTCACCTACTCCAACTACAAGAACACTCTTCAGCAAATAGCTCAGAGAATCGGAGATATCGAGCAAGAGGCCGAGGAACACAAGTAGGTCCCCATGTCTCTCTTCAGATATGCCCAAAACCTCTTTCAAGAGCGACGGTATGACGTCGATGTGGTCAAGCTCATCCCCCAGTCATATGTTCCTCAAGCATTTCACCGCCCATTCTGACACATCTTCAACAGGCTTGTCCTGGAAACTCTAGAGCCCCTTTCAGAAGACAGGAAGTGCTTCCGTCTCATCAATGGAGTACTTGTCGAGCGGACTGTCAAGGATGTAAAGCCAGCCCTCAAGACCAATCAAGAAGGGCTTCGCAAGGTGTTGGACGATCTAGTGAAGCAGTACAAGACGAAGCAGGATGATCTTGAAAAGTGGAAGGTAAGTCAAATTAATTACGAGACTGCCCAGAAGTTATTGGAGGAGTCAGACGCTAACATGATCTATAGAAAAAGCACAATGTTCAGGTTGTCCAGCAATAATGAGATTATGAAGACATAACAGAATTTAAAGATTCATGCCATACCAAAGCATCGAATGAACACTTGCACGTGATATACAAATATATCTTCCTCAATCTGGAACTGGAAGATTCTAAACTCGTTCCCATTCGATGGAGCTTACTACAACAGCAAAACGACAACAAAGTTCCACCTTGGTAACAGTTACCACCGACGGATAGGACGGATTCTCATTGCTTGCTTATCGTCAGATAATCCCCTTTCAGGCTGAACATAGCGCAACGGGCAAAATGAAAAGATGGTGTTGATGCGTTGTCCATCTGCTGCGCACAGTGGGGGTTTGGGACGGCAATGGCATACCCAACCGTATTGAGGCCCCAGAAACCTCAAAACTCTTTTAGCATGCAGGACATAAAACGTACCATGTCACGTAACGCAACGCAACCCGAGGCTCAAACGGTGGGAACGGGTTTGTATGGACAAAAATGTTCCGATTGACGAGGCTTGCCCACCGGCTGCATCGTATTTACTCATGTTGGATAATTGTTCACGACGAGAGAGTCATTTTGAGGAGATAACAAGCTCGTTTTGAATGAAGCTTACCATGTGTTGGGGGCTTCATCAAGATTAATGCCTCAAACTGAAGAAGTATGCACCTCGAGACGGACTGCGCGGGTTCCAAGGAGCCAGACGAGGCCACAATAGTACGATGTACAGCTCGCGTCTTTCCATATGCATGTGATGCCAACTCAAACCACTTGTCTGATTAATCTTCACCGAGATCGAAAAGAGTTTGATCGACATGGAGCTTGCAAAATAACAAACTGCAAGTCATCAATCCACTATCACTAACAATGTCATGTTCTTTTGAGGGGCTAACCAGCAGATCGACTGTTGGCGCGCAGAAGTACCATGTACGTCTGACTGGCTGCTGCGCTCTTGTTCCTTTTTCAAAAGATCTCGTGGCACCGTGATAGTTTGAACGTTGTATAGTACACAACGCCGATCAATCCGTCAAGAAATAGCATCAGGAACGGATAATAGGTATCGGGATCTGACTGGTTGAATAGAATGCCGAACTTACACGCATGGAATCAGGTGAGTTTAGTGGTGAACTTATTTGATGCCAGGAACTGCTGACTTGTGGACGATTGTCGAACCAGTAATCGACAAGGTACGAGATCTTCAGGGACTCTCGTCACAGTGCATCTGTAAGGGATCTGTCACTTTCCCGTTCAAACCGCATGGGACGTAATTGGTTGACGCACATCACCATTAGCTTCACATTGAAGCGCAGCAAGAAAGTGGAGGCCGCCATCGACTCAGCCGGCCACATCGCCGATTACTCGTTCCCAGGTTTACACAATCACGCAAATACTCAGGTTGTCGTGGCTTGGCTGAGTCGACCAAAGCCTCATTTGGACGCTTGGATGGGTGCGTTGGGCTCCAATCACGAGAGTGCCTCAAAATCGGACTGCACGTCATGATGCATTGGACAGACGAGGAGATCGATAGGTTGATTATGCTACGTAGTAAGCCGTAGATTGAACTATCCAATCAACTGATCCGTCGCGGATACAAACTGCAGTAATGCAAATGTCACGTCTTCTCATTGGGGAAACCAGACCGTAACTAAGACAACACTGGTCCCAGCTTGCCGGGACCTTGCAGTATTGGACCGATCATTGACTTTTGTTGATCGTCAGGCTGGAATATTGATTGGAGTGTAGTTGCTGACGCAGGCCAGGACCCTCGTGGCTCAGCTGTTGTGTTGGTTTATGTTTGAGGCATGCTCTGCGGGAGCCCACAGACGGTAAGGTGTGTTGTGTAAATGAGGCCCAGAATACCGCAACTTATTCTAGACCTCGAAACGCTCTAGGGGTAGAAATGTGGAATTCGCTTTTGATGGGTGGCTTAACGAATTTGCCATTGTCGAATAGGGAACCAAAGTAGCCCACCCTCTCGTTACCACCCAGGTGGACTTGATCATGACCGGTCAAGTGCCTGCAGACAGAACGTCATCTTGAGGAGACGCTGAAGATGGGGTCATATGTGCAGAGGTTTTGTGAATATATTCTGTCAGGATATCCTGATTGAAAGTAACGGTGCAGTAGAAGGCCTCGTTACAGGACCTCACACTCTATAACAGCTCCGATATTGGGTGTATTACCTGATACACGTTTTCTCGGCCGGTACAGTATTACTGGAAACACGGGCCTTTTTCGTGCCATGTTTCCCCCCCTCCCCAAGACAAAAAGGTAAAAAGAGCTTGCTACACACCGCCTGGGACCATGTACTGTACGTTCGTGTGCACCCGTACCCGTGTCTGTACCCTTGGACTTTTGGGGAGTGTTTGCAGCAAGCCCATGGCCTTTTAGCGGCCGAAGGAATCAAGGAAACAAGCTGATGGACGGTCCATCAAGTGTGTATTCCCTGTTCCGATCAGTCGGGGTGGATCTGGCGGTGTCGAGTCTCGAGGAAAAGATCAGCAAATCGATCATGAATAGAGGAGTCTTGTTTAATGTTGAACTGAAGCTCAAGGTAATTAAGCTCTGTCTTTTGCTTTGGGTGTAAAGTCGTTATGTGTGAAGGTCTAACGTTATGCTGAGGCTATTACCTACTAACCTAGACACCTCTCTAAGTTGCAGCCCAATGAGGCTAGCAGCAACAGCCCAGCGGCCCGGGTGTCTAGAGGCAGTTATCGATAACAAAGTTTGGTTCCCCTCCAGGCTAATAAGCCCTGTAGAGGTCAGAGCATAGCAACCAGTGGCGGGCTGCCTCGGGCTCCATATCAGCCTTGGCTTACCTACCTAGTTGCAGCTGGACTGTTTGTTGTTGACCTCACTTCCATCACTTGCATTTTACATGCCAACTTGAACCTTTCTAGTCTTGACCTGCATTGGACGCTTCTTGACCGCATATTTTCTATTGCGTTGCATGCGAAAGCGTTTTTACTCCATTCCAATCAATTGTTCGTAAGTCTACCTGCTACTATATTTCCTATCGTTCCAGGGAAAAAACCCCACGCCTCCAGCTACTTCTGCACTCCACATATGCAGCTCAACTGCGACCACAAGCGAACAACTCAGACACCCTCTCGTTGCTCCCTCACTCTCCCTCACTCCTCTAGCCTCGCCTCCATCACCACTGAGCTCCTCTCTTCCCCTGTTGGCGAACTCCATCGCGCTCCATCTGCCCTTGGTCAACGAACTCAACGCACCCCCCGGCGCTACCGTCTCCTGTTTCTGGTTCTGACGCGATCTGATAGACTTCGCGGCTTACTAGAGAGAACTGGTATTGGCGAACGAGACGCTCGTTATCCTCGTGTAACCTATCTTTGAAGCTCCGTACCCGGTGAACCCTTCGCACCCCCGTGCAATTCGCCGTTGATAGTCGCGACCCGAACCTGCGCCGCTCCGCTCCGTTAATTCTAGGACACTCCCGGGCGACGTCACTATCGCCGTCTTCGTTGTTTGCTTGCTGCGCGTAGCCTTTGCACTCAAAACGCGTGTGTCACTGATTGTCCTTGCGCGTCGGTCTTCGATCTTGATTTGTATCGTATTCCCCGTCGGCAGCCTTTTACTGCAACAAGCTTTCGCGACGCAAATTTTGCCCAATACCCAGCTACCTTGTAAGTACCAATAATGATATTGTCACTAGAAGGGGATTTTTACTTCGCATTGTTTCCAGCCCTTCTTTGAATGAACCTTCGAGTCGGTTCTCCTCACCATCCCCCGGGTTGGCCTTACCGCCGAGAGGCACCCCCCTTCCCCGGCCCATCTCCCTAGTTCCATGCCTTTACCTGTCTATCTAGAGTTACCTCACGTCAACTTTAAGTTACCACTCACTGATTTAACTCTCTCCCTACTACGTACTCTAATAGGGTCATAACCCCCGTCCCGTGTAGGGGACCATGCATGAGCCTGATGGACGTGCTAACTTTGAGGCAGGATTGAAGACCCCTCTAAGCTCTCTTTGCACACCCCGCGCTTGCAAGCCTTACCATCGCGCGACGTGGCCTACCAGGGGACACATCATCTCAGTACTAGCTGTGCAAGCCCGAAATTACCCTTTGACGAAGGACGCTGCCAGCCGCTGCAGGTAGCCAAATATGTCGGATTCCCCCCAATCCCCTCACAAAGAGGTCGACCAAGGTGCACCGTCACCCGACGACGAAGCACAAATGAACGAGCAACAAGACCCACAATCCGCAAACGCTGGGGGATACGAGTTCGAGGGTGTAAAGGAACAAGATCGATGGTTACCTATAGCCAATGGTAGGTCATCTATCTCCAGGAGCATCCCGATGTGATTTGTTCGTTCCTTTCTGCGCGAGCTGTTTGACGCTTCAGCCCGCTCAGCCGTGCATACTTGGATCACTCTCATGTCTTGCGATTCGTCTCCCAAATCGCCCAAAGCGCTTCGCGCCTCCAAGGCCGATAGAACTGATGAGCTTGATGCTAACATTCGAAACTTTGCTCCAGTTGCCCGTATCATGAAAAACGCCCTACCCGATAACGCAAAAATAGCCAAGGAGGCAAAAGAATGCATGCAGGAGTGTGTCAGCGAGTTCATCTCGTTCATCACAAGTGAAGGTGCGTGCCGGCTCTACCATTCTGCTGAGATGTACAGCTACATCGAACTCGAGTTATATCTCTCTTTTTACAAGTTACTAACTTGTCCAGCCTCGGAAAAATGCCAACAGGAAAAGCGCAAGACTGTTAATGGCGAAGATATTCTCTTCGCCATGACATCACTGGGATTTGAGAATTATGCGGAAGCTCTCAAGGTTTATCTAAGCAAGTATCGCGAGGTAAGCTAACATCTACTTCAACTATGTTTTATTACCGTTCACTCACTTATAGAGCCAACAGCAACAGAACCAATCGAACCGGGATAGAGTAGGCATGGACAACGGACAATGGAATTCTGGAGGTATGATGGGCGACACCAAAGGAGAGCCAAGCTCCGTGGGCGAGTTTGGACAAGATGGAAACAGCGTAGAGGGCGGTGCTGACCCAAACTACATTTACGGATCTCAACCTGGACATAACGGCAATACTACTGATGGCTACTGAACGACTCCTTGACCAAACAGAACAAACCTGACTGATACTCAGGCGTGTCCTTCCCCGACTACAAACGCCGAGCCGCCTGGACTGTTGAGTCTTGCTCACATCCGGAAGTAAGACTCTTGAAGTGCAGTTGATGCCAAGCCGACAGATACCGCATCGAGTCTTGGGATAAGGAGTTCTGAAAAGGTCATTATTACCTATGCCTGACTGCCTATCTTTTTTTTTTTTGTGTTAAAAAAAATCTTGGTTATACAGGCCGAAACTCAATACACTCACATATATTCCACGTACATTGTTCTTGCTGTTTTTTTGAAGCATTGTAGTGAAGCCGCTATTGCAGACTCATCCTTATTGTGTATGGGATGGGATGTAGTCAATGTTGGTATCGATCTTGTGACGCCATTGTAGTCAATGTGGAGTGACTGCCTTATATACCGTCAGGGCTATTCCTAATATGGAAGAGGCACGTGCTGCTCCCCACTGAAAATGCGCAAAATTGGGACCCCTCAGAAAATGGAAAAAAAAAGTTGACCACCAGCGCCTAAAACTAAGGATCATTCTTCCTTTACTACCGCCACCATAGGCATAATAAGGGTTTTCCATTTCCCGCTCTCTTTTATCGACCAGCATTCGTGCTGAAAATACCTGCTTATTATGACTGTTGATCCCTATCAGTCGATACTTCAGCATCTTCAATCCATGGTTATACCTTTAACTCGACGAGACACCTACGGACGGAGCCCTGTTGCCTAAGAGACGCCACCCTCACGAGTGAAACACCCATCTTCCGACAACGCACATTGAGCGAGACATCGCCAGCTCTTCAACACGAGCAATACCCATGCGACCATTTACTCCCACGACCAGGAAACTGTCTGGTCCTGCTCTTAAGAGCTCGACACCTGTCCGCTCCATCCTCAAGCCAACGTCTATCTTGGGGAGAAGAAAGGCTGAGGATGCTGGACTCAGTGACCCTGTCGAAGCGCCCGAGAGTCCTACAAAACGCCGCAAAGTTCTTTTTGACGATATCCGAAACGTGACATACGAAGTTGGAAGGAGGACCATGGACGACGTGAAGCTCGAAGTCAGGACGGCTCTGGAGGAGCACCTCAGAGGAAACGACGGTCAGTATGACACACTAAAACAACTCTTCACCAACGACAAGCAGCGATATCTACTACCTGTCGTCGGAGAGGAGGATGATACTCTGAAGCCACATGAACTCCAGAACTATATCATGGCTCTTACTGCATGTGTCCCAATACTCAAAGACAAGGCCTGCAACGGCCTCGTGAAGACCATTTTGAATTGCTCTTGGCTTGGACGAGATGATGCGTTCATCAAATACTTTACCCATTTTTTGGCCGCTCTGGTCAGCGCCCAGGGTTCTTATCTATCACCCGTTTTGGGAATGATGGTGGAGAAGTTCTCCGACAGCCGATCAACTGTGTGGAGTGTTCCAGACTTCCCTGAGATCGACCGCGAGACCATGCGCGATAGATTGCACCGCACCATACAGTATTTGCTCCAGATGTTCCCGTCCGCTGTCCCAGTGCTAGAGGGCCTCCTCGGCTCCAAGTTCCCGTTCCTCGACCAATCCATGCGTGTCCACATGGCGTATATCAACAACTTACTCCGCATCAAGGACTATGTGCCTGCCTTGCGCGACGAAGTTCTTGACATTATCCTCAACCGGGTTGTCAAGATTGACTCTCAGATGCAGGTCGACCTGGAAGACTTGGATGACGACGTGACGGCTGCTGTCATGTACGCGCTCCGAGTTCATTCAGATGGGAACGAATGGGAGAACGACGACGACGATGGCGATAGCGACACGGAATCGGTCGATAGCGACGATCCCGATTTTGACCAAGATGCGGCCAGAATCAAGTCTATAAAAGGAAGCGTAGAAAAGATGGATGCCGCCCTCGACACGCTTTTTCGCGTATACACACCTCACTTCACCAACCCAGGGTCAGATGCCGCCTTCGATATGTTTACTGTCCTGCTACGCGAGTTCGATCGCATGGTGTTGCCCACCTACAAGTCCCGACACACACAATTTCTCATCTTTCACTTTGCTCAGATGCACGAGCGCCTCACGGATGCATTCTGCGGTCAGCTTATCGCCACCGCTTTCCAGAGCAACACACCGAACGTGCTCAAGCAGGCTGCCGCTGCATACCTCGCAAGTTTCGTAGCCCGTGGAGCACATTTGCCAGGCAGCCTCATTCGGAGCATCTTTGGACTCCTTCTACACCACCTGGAACAGTACCGTAAGAAGTACGAACCCTTGTGCCGAGGACCCGACCTTAAGCGATTTCATCCCTACTACAGCCTTGTCCAGGCGACACTTTACATCTTCTGCTTCCGTTGGCAAGACCTCATTGTGGGGATGCCAGAGTTTGTGGATCCCGATGACCCTGCATCATACATCGGCCAAGACATGGAGTGGATGGGAACATGTAGAAAGGATTTGTCAATCCAAATCTTTGGCAAACTCAACCCTCTCAAGGTGTGCGCGCCCGTCATCGTTGAGGAGTTTGCCAAGCTATCACACCGTCTCAACTTCATGTACGTCTATCCGTTAGTTGAGAGCAACAAGCGGGTTCGCTTGACACAGTATCTGTCGGCAACCTACTCGACGGGAGGAGCTCTTCGAGACGCTGGATATGAAATGCAAGACGAGAGCTTCCACCAGTTGGACCCGTACTTCCCGTTCGACCCATATCAACTGCCAGTCAGCAAGCGGTGGCTTGAGAATGACTATGTGAACTGGAAGGCGATCCAAGGGTTGAACGCCGAGGATGAGGACGACAGCGACGACCCTGATGACGACCTTGACGAGGATGAAATTGAAGAGAGGACCGCAACAGACAGCGATAGCGACGACGAATAGAATTGCACAATGCGCTTTTACGAAATGGGAGGGTTGATTTGTGATTCATTCAGCAAGGCGTTGGGGAAATCTGTTTAATTTATTTTCAAAGGGCTTTGGACAATATTCGAGGGTTTATCGGTATGCAAAAAAGGTCTCATGTTGCTATGAGCCTAGCAGGAGTGGTAATGTATACTATACTATACTAGATTCCTGAGACAATGAGCCAAGAGGAAAAGTTTATGACAAGACTGTTTCTTAAAATTTGTGATATTTTATGATGACTGGGTTTGTAATCATTTTGGGTTTGATAGACGCTATCTCCGCGGAGACGATGCAGATTTATGACGTAGGAATCAGACATAATCGTTGAAGAGAAGGGGACCAGAGTTATGGATACTGCAATATAGCTCAGCCGAAATGTTGCTCGGGTCAGGCAGAAAAACTCCGATTTAGCTCGTGACTTGACTTTGTCTTTCTTTATTAACTTTCATGGTTTATCTCTTGTCTTGATTCCTTTGAGCAGGCTAAATTTAGTTACGACCGAACCTTTAATTAACTTGCTACAACTGCCTGCAACTGCAACTGCAACTACCGAACCGGCCGAGCGGGTCATATTCCGCTATAGATTTGACACGTCCCCTGCTTACTCACCTCAAACTCAAATCCACGTTTTGGCTTGGAGAGTGATTAAAAGTGGGCAGATTTCTCGGAACTTTACATCCAATACAAGAGCAATTTCCTTGCAACTTACAGTTATCATGGCAAATACAAGCTTGGGCTTGGTCGACGACAGGCCTTCCTTTAACGATTTTCTGAAAAAGACAAAGCAGAAGGGCACATGCGAAGGACCTGAATGTGCTGCGCCGCGGCGGGGAAGGAAGAATAGAGGCAGCGAGGGAGTGAGCAGTGAGTGTAAGTATCGACTTCTCTTTACCTACATTCAATGCGCCTAGAGGTTACCGCCAATGTCTTTGTATTTTATTAGTTGGCTGAGGTGCTATTGGAGTGACTCTGGTATTGTTTCGTTTGGCTCAGGCACTTATCCAAGACATCCGACAAACCTCGTCTCACTCGAAATCCAAGGCGCAAAGACAAGACAAGAACTAACAAAGGTCAACCATTAGCTCCTGAGAATACCAGCGAGACATCACCGCAGAAGCCTCGCAAGTCTCTCACAGCCACTGAAAAGGCAAAACTTCGTCGCGCCCAAGTCCGACGGGCTCAGATCCAGCACCGCCAGCGCAAGGCAGAGTATCAGCAGCAGCTCGAGCTCGACATTACCCACTTCCGCGAACTCATCGCCTTGACGGAATTTGAGTCGGAGCAGTTCAAGAAGGACAACACCTCCATCAAGGCGCTGCTCGCCAGCAAGGGTATTGCCATCCCCAAGTGCAAGTCTGGGAGCTGCTCTGTACGTACCAGAGAGATTGTTGCGGGCGTGGATGATGCTTGGGTCGACGATGCCCTGGGCTTGAGGCCGAGTCCTGAAGATCCTGATTTGTATCAAGATGATAGAATCGGTGGCGAGCTGTTCGCAGATGTCAACGTTGACGACATAATCGTTACCCTTAAGAAGGATGAGTCGATGGTCACACCCGCCTTCAGTATTCGCTCCAACGAGTCCAGCAGTAATTCCACGAGTCCTCCGCCACCTCCAGATCTGGACCTCTCTCCCGACGAAGAGCAAAAGGCCGTCAACTTTATCCTCTCGTGAGTCGCCGTTGATGGAAAAACTGCTGAGTTACACTGACCGATGCTTTGTAGTCTCGAACATATTTGCTGGGATCACTTCTTTATCGGCGATTACCCTTCTCACTCTCACCTCACCAACGACGAATCCAAAGGCCACTGTCTCATGGCCTCGTCACTCTGCATGGCCAACGCGCCCCTCGACGTCTTTGGCGACCGTAAACATGTCTCCTCAGCATCATCCTGCAATCAACGTCGCGCCCTAGGTTTAGATTCCTACATACCACCAGTGCATCTGGAGTGGCCATCGCCTCGAATATCGCTTTCTTCCCTCTACGGCCTTGCTCAAAGTCTCAATCCCGGCGACTTGGAAATCACGCCCGTGCAGGCCTGGTTCGAGCTGTCTTCGCGTTACGATAAGAGTCTGCTGCTAGAAAGGCTAGACCTCCTAGGCGTAGAACTCATGGGTGTGTCCAAGTGTCTTGAGTTTGGAGCCGTCATGGAGAGGGACGCGTTCGAAAGTGTCGTGGCAAGGATGTATGCGGGCACTCTTGAAGAGGCCAGGGCTACAGCAACTCTCGACCAGTCCGTGGGTAAAGTTTGCAATATCTCTCCTTTCGGGAGGACGCCAAGTAGTCTTTTCACAAATCCGACAGGGTTCGTTGGATATGCTCAGAGTTGATGTGAGGATGAAGGAATTTGACAGCGACAAGGCTTAGCTCTTGTGTATTCGTTCCATGTGTGTTAATTTAAACGGTCAAATCGAAGACTCAGAGGCGCAGGAGACGATACTGAATCTAGGGTTCAGAGTGTCCAAAGTGGTTTCGTACCCTCTCGAAAATTCATCCCAAACTAGGCTTCAGTGCCAAAATCTATATATGTAGGATTTGTGCACACATATCTTTCTTTTGTCAGGATAGGATTACTCTCGATGGTGTTCACTTGAAATATCCGCTCTATCAAACAATCCCTCGCTTTTATACTGCATGAATTCTATCTCTATAACGCCCTGACAATGCTTCTCTCATCAAAAAGATCCTGTAACAGGCTCGAAACGCAGGCCTCCCTATCAACTCGGCCCATTGCGTATGTAGACTCAAAAGCAAAGATGCTAAGCTGTCCAAAGAATGGCCGGAGCACCTTGGCCACTAACTCGTCCCTTCTTTCCAGGCCAACATCATCGTCGATACCACCCGGTCCAAGTAGCAGTCGCCGCGATGAACCAGACACGACTGGGTTTACGACTGAAGAAGAATGGAATCCGGTGTTCCTTACAACAGCACCAAGCTCATCCGAAAGCTCGTCGACGAGAGCGACAGGTTGGTACGTGGATGGCCTATACACGGCGTCGATAGTGTCCGTGATGAAGAGCCATTCATGAAGCTGAAAATCGTCTGGCGCCACACATATCAGAAGATCCAGGAGTTTACAAGCCTGGAGGATTGATGCGTTGGTGTAGGTATCAGAAGCAGTGCTATTCTCGGGCGCAGCAACGGAGGAGATGGCCGCATGGATCTCGGCGTTGACAACTGGCCATAACATACCTAAGTGAATGGCACTGGTCCTGAGCGCGAGGGCACGGAAGACCATGTAGATATCTGCTCGCGTAGTAGATGAAGGCGACGATCTTGAAGAAGCACCAAGGAGTTCTGCCAACTTGCCAAATATTTCAGATAGATCCGAAACAAACGCGTCCTCTGAACTTGCAAGAATCAAAGTCGCTATTCTTCGGAGGTTGAGTTGCGTCTTCCGGTCGGCCTCAAGACGAGCCGACGTCGCTCCAACACCAAAGACGATACCAGCGGTCGAAGGGGCACTGATACGACTGACAATTTCTAACATCTTTTCCTTGTCTGTAAAAGTCCACTGCTTGAGTAGCGGCAGCCAATCGTCCTTTGCCAAATCCAAGTCCATGCTAAAGAACTTGGAATCGTTAAAAGCGTCACCCACATCCTTCTTCCAATTCTTCTGGTTGTTTTGAACTCTCGACAGCTCATGGAGAAGGTTCATTGTGCTTTTGGAAACTATATCGGGGAAAGCCTTGGCCCTGAAAGTCGGTCCAATGACATTAGTAGATATAGTAGCTGATGCCGAGAGTACTCTGTCAGGCTCGACCAGAATTTTTGTCAACCTAGGAACAATTGAAGCCAATATAGAGACAACATCATCTGGCCCTTCGCCAAGGCTATTAAGAGTGTTGCCCGAGTCAGATTTAGGGATTCCGCTGCCCAATGTCGCTGGATCGACAAATGTCATAGGCCTTGTAGTAAAGAGCGCAGCGAGCAGACGGGTGAAGGTATCCTAAAGCAGCATTAGTAAAAGCGCCGGCCCAATCTACGACAGAAACTTACTCCTAGTTCCTTTCGCATCCTCTTTTGTTCTCCAAAGTTGGTGTTGTCGACCTTCTCTCCCAAGAGAGCAGCGAACTCAAGAAGGTTAGGCAGTGACTGCCGATGCGGGAATGGATTTGCTAGTAGATCTTTAAGGAAGACCATGCAGTCCTGCAAAATTTCGTCCATGGCATCATCGTCTAGTGTTTTCGTGTACTCTACAAGAAACCAGACGAGATCAGTGTCCTGTAGAGATATCGTCATCGTAGACCTGGGCGCAGGATCAACAGCACCCGCACTTATTCGCCGATAGATGGCATTGAACAGAGCGGGCATGCAGTGTTTTGGCCGGCATGCCTCCAGTGCAGATAACATGTTGAAAACCTGTGTTGGCTCTGTATCCTCAATCGATTGCTTCCAGATAGCAATGACTGTCTCGAGACACTCGAGGTTCTCTGCAGCGAAAAGATGCTCAAGCAATCTTCTGGCACGATTACGCATTCGCAAGGAGGTGTAGTTGAATGACCCAAAAGAGCCTTGATCTTGTTTACTTGAGTCATTGCCCTGGCCCCATGTCCAAATCTTGAAGCAAATTCGCACAGCGTCTTGGAAAGCCAGATGGACCGTCAATCGGTCGTTTGCGGTAGCACTGCGGTACTGAGGGGTGTCTGACTGCCAAACATTTGACACCATGCTGCCAAAAAGAGATTGAGGCTGGTCTGGGCCCTTGACCACCGGGGCCCTAGCCTCTTCGCTCAGGAGCTGCTGGTGTGCTCGTGCCAGAACTTGTTCAAGTCCATTGAGGAGAAAGATAAGCGTGGATTCGGGCGATAGCTTGTCGCTGGTGAAGGAGAGAGCATGGGAGTAGAAAGTTTCGCTCAAGTTGGTGAATGTTGTGCCGACCTCTCTGCACAGGGTTTCGACTAGAGGAATGAGTACCTGAAAGATAGAATCGGAGTACAGTGGCAAACACTCCGACACGAAGGCGATCCAGCTATCTAGGACTGGTCTGCTACTCGGTGAGCTAAGGCCGTCTTGAAGACACTGGAGAAGTTGAGGTGGCGGCACTGTGATTGGTCGGGCTTCCGGTGCTGAAAGTGATGGTCGACTTCCCCGGGGGTCGAATGACGATGGCCTTCGCTCAGATATAGGGGAGGGAGGAGCTTCAACAGGAGCAAGATCTCGAAGCTTGAGCGTATCATAAACAACATCAAGCAGAAGGACTTGCACATATGCATCGGAGCCGTGCAGTGACTTTTCAAGTTGTTCGATAAGCACATTCTCGAGATGCTGAGATGAGAGAGGGGTGGCAAAAGGACTAAGCAGGAACTTGTGGAGGAGACTAAGCGCGTATCGGTAGAGTTGATTGACACGTTCTTCAAACTCTTTGGTGATGTTGTCGGCAGGGTTTGCTGTTATACACCTTATACACACATGGACAAAAAACTCCTGTAGTGTCATCTCATGTTCTTCGCCTCCGGCTTTATTTGATTAGCAGGAAGCTGCGTACCAGAGTGACAGGTGACTTACAACTAATTTGCATATGTTGTCCGTGAAAGGAGACATGCTTGGACGCCAGTACCGTCCAAGAAATATCCCCAGCACATGTCAACATATTCGAAAGCGTTCGCAGATAGTAGAGAGAAAGATCAAGGTCGTCGTCCTCAGAGAGCGTTACTGGTTTTTGATCCACCTTCTGGTCGCTCTCACTAAGAGTCCGTAGGAAGGGTACTTCTGAGAGCTTAGAAACGAAAATTAAGAAGAGGCTATGGTGGGTTAGTTCTGATTTTAGCAACCGAGGCTCAGTACCTACCGATCAATACCCAACATAGTGTTCAGCCATGATTTCACTGTCATATAGAGCTGAGTCCGGTCATCCTGCAGGGCGTCAAGGATGAGAAATATAGGCTGTGTGAGCATTACTTCGTAGTTATCTGCCCCAGCCAGACGTGGTAGGCTCTTCGTATCTTGCATTGGCGTTTTAGAACCTCGACGCTCAGGTGGGATGTTATCCTGCAAGGTGTGCGACCATAGCACGCCCAAGGCACGCCCTTTATCTACGGGCTCGATGGTTCCTAGGCGAGCATTGTTTTGTGAAATGATGAGAGTGGACAACGCTGCTTCAATATCCCGGTTGGAGAGGGAAAGAGCGGATTGCAATTGCCAAAGACCCCGGACTGCTTCTACGTGGTATTTTGGCTCTGATGCTGACAAGTATGCCCAGGCGTGCCGGACCAAAAGAGGTACTAAACTCGAGAGTTGGGACGTTTCAATTCTCTCGGCATAGTAAAGCTGAGTAGAAAGTTGTAATATGGCCGAGAAGGATGGGAATGTCATGACGTCTGGGTGTTCGAGAAGATCATACATAAGCTTAAGGAGTTGCTTTTCTTTGACCTGGTATGTTCTTGGAGTCTTGTGTATTGCAAGTACGAGTAGTCGAATGCAAGTGTTGAGGTCAGTCTCGGACGAGCCCAGATCTTGACAAACTACCTGAGCAGCTTTTTCAAGGATCGTCTGTCCTATAGTCAGAGCATTGAAGGGTGGCGAAGACGCCTCGATATTACCCTGCTCGTTAACGTAAAACCTCTGAGACCTTGTCAAGACCTCCGCATTTGAGGGCAACGTCCAGTTTCCACCTTGAGTCTTCAACTCTTTGTTTTCAGGGAATACTCTCTCTGGAACAAGGTCCAAGAGTGATAGGGCGACATTTTGGGCCCGGTTGGAAAGAGAAAGTAGTTCTGAGTCTGCGTTATCAATTGACGAAATGCGTGCTTTGAAGTCTTCGAGCATAGCCAAAGCGGCCAGGCAGCATAAAGGTGCATGGATGGTGATCATTTCTTCCTCCCGTACGTTGAAGTTGGCCAATATGAAGCTCACAAGGGAGAGCTTATCGCTCCGCTCGTACGAGCTGAGAGCCCCAGGACCCAAAGCCTGTGCGAGAAGCCCGGCAATCTCGCCGTAAATAAGTCCGCTTTCAATACCGTCAAAGAAAACGCTGGCACTTCGCAAGACTTCGTTGAATTCCGACTTGCTTGAGGCATGATCTTTAAATTGACGCACGCTTTCAATTATAGGAAGAAAGACCTCAGGCACAACCAGGCCGCCAATTTCCCACCTATCCATTAACGAGAGACATATTCTGAAAGGCTTAGCACGTTCACTGGCTACAACATGAGTGCTGCTCTTAATCATTTGCAGAATGGCCTTGGTCAACGGGTGCAATCCGAATTCTTCGAAATAGTTGGTCCTTGAAACCATAAATGCATGCTGGTCGGCCGGAGGGCTAGATGGATTCTCACCACTCTGATCAGGCTCGGCGGATGGTTCGGGTCCCAGAAGCCAAGCCCATAAGCGTCTATTCAAACTCATCTCACGCCGAGTGACCACACCAACGGCTGCTTTGAGAAGTAATTCCAGATCATCAGGCTTCACCCGAGACTGGATGACATGCGCGTTTAACGGGAGGTGTGAAACCAGTAGATCCAAGAAACCGCGTTGGATCAACAATTGCTCATCCGAAAGCCCGCTTGCGAAACATCGAAGCAAGAGACCCGGCTCAGGAGATGTTACAACGTTTGCAAGCTTGCTTTTGGTATCCTCATCAGCATCACCTTGTGTGGTTGCCTTATTACCACCAGGTACTGATTGAGGTCCTAGTGATGGCAGCGATCGTGTCAAGTATGCGAGGGCACCTGAACGGCGACTCTGGCTGGTTATAGACGCAAGAAAGAAACATTGCCAGAAAAAAGCATCGCCTGAAGAATGCTGATCGGTTATTTCCTCGCTGTACAAGGGCCTGATGGCATGCTTGAAACTCTCAACTAGACGCAATGTCCGGTCGAAGTCTTCGCTTGTCTCCTCTTCTAGACCAGGAAGTAAGGCGAGGATTATAGACTTCATTGCTGGTCGGAGCGATCGAGAATCGATTCCAAGAAAGTGACGCTCCAGGAGATCAAGGTATGGTGCTCGTACCGATAACGAAGCAAAGGACAGAACTGTAGCCAGCCCTGGCAGATATAAAGGAAGGTCTCTTGACAGACCATCTTTCCCAATAACTGCGAATACCAAATTGTATAATTCGAGGGCTTTCTGGTGTACGCCGGACGGAAGGGAGGGATTGAGACATTGAGAGAGTCGTTTCGCAACAGTCGTTTTGGAGGGAATCGCATTGATCGACTTCGGACGAGCTTGTAGTGCCTTCAATTGATTAGCAACCATATTCTGGTCTGGTATAATCTAGAGTGGAACCTACTTTGAGGAGCTTGTTCAAGAAGGAAATGTAATCTGCCCATTCTTCCAAAGCGGTTTCGAATAAGACGAGTGCCCTGTCAACCCCTTGGGCATATTTGCGATAGGATTTATCTTTGATGGCATAATCCTCTAAGTTTCTAGTTAGAAAAGATGCCAACTATACATGGGAGTATCGGCGCATACGCACCCTCGCCCAGTTGGTTCCTCCATTGTGGTGGAATAGGTGATTCTCGCCCCGAGCTCTCTGGGGACACTGAGCGACGACCGGACCCAGGCTCAAGAGCCATGACTACTGAATATTGCGGTTGAAGGCGAGATTAAGGACATCGGGTTTCTTTGAGGCGACGCAATAGCACTGCAAAGTATCGCGCGGGACAACAGATCGTGACAGGTTATCTGGCATTCATATGAATCGTCGTAATCGAGCAGGCGCACTGATTCCAATTAGAAGGCTACGTGGAGCATACAGAGCTTCGCAACTGCACCCACTGAAGACACCCTGGAAGGCGACAGATCTATGTACCTACGCCGAGCTCTCATTGGCTAAAGCTCGGGTCCTCTAGCGCAAGGCTACACCGGCCCCCTCCAGAACGTGATGTCAGAGAGGCCGACCTCCTCTTTCCTTAGATCAGATATATATTCATCTCCTCTAATTATTTACAGATTCACCTAAAATGGCATAATGGCCTCGTCCGATATATATGACACGCTTCCAGGTCCTACGATCCTGGCCACAATAAACCTTCTACCTGTTCCTACAGCTGGCTGAGAAGCCGGGAAATGCGACAAGCGAACCACGCGCAATCATGGATTCTAATGATATGCATCCGAAACCAACAACTCCTGCAGAGGAAGATTACCGTCCTCCTCTGCCACCTCGACCATCTATGGCTGCTACTGACACGGCATCGCTTCAAGGTCAGGCGACCACAGCAGTGACCCCCATCGAAATACAGACCCTTTCATTCCCCGATGGATCTCGCGGTACATTCTCGACTCCTGGTCCAGACTCTCACTCTAGCCCCGCCGATAGCGGTCGTGCTTCTCCCGCTCGTCACGACAGCAGTGCCAGCGGTGAGGCAAACGAGACAGCCAGTATCATGAGTTTTGCGCCGACGATGCGACCTGCTGACGATATTGCAAGCCTGATTGGCGGGGATTTACATAAGAAGAGCCTCGCCTGGAAAATGTTGCGTACTCAGTCGGCTACTGTTTTACCTTTTGAGGAGGGTAGGATAGGCGCAAATGATCGGTTTGCCCGGTTTCATGATGAGTTCGACCCTGTCCCAGAAGATTACGATGAAGATGCCGAGGAAGAAATTTTACATCTGTGGAAGTCGAAATTGAAACACTATTTGATTCTGTCGTCAGCCGGAAAGCCCATCTGGAGCCGTTATGGCGACCTGAGTCTGATCAATTCATCCATGGGCGTGGTTCAAACCATCATTTCGTTCTACGAAGGTGCGAAGAATTCGCTTCAGGGCTTTTCTGCTGGAGACACTCGCTTTGTTATTTCAACCAAAGGTCCACTCTACTTTGTTGCTATCAGCAAACTGGGAGAAAGCGACTCGCAGATACAGGCACAACTGGATGCGCTATATATGCAAATTCTGTCAACATTGACGTTACCCAGACTAACTCACATATTTGCCAATCGACCTTCCACGGACTTACGGAAGCCGCTGGAAGGAACCGAAGGCCTCCTGTCGTCTCTGGCTGATACATTCACAAAAGGCTCGGCCTCGGCCCTACTTGGGTCACTGGAGTGCCTGCGGCTTCGAAAGTCCCAACGACATGCCATAAATAACACCTTCTTGAAATTGCGGACCGAAAAGTTGTTGTATGGCCTCATTGTAGCCGGTGGAAAGCTCGTCAGCGTCATTCGGCCCCGTCGTCATTCTCTTCATCCCAGCGACCTACAACTCATCTTCAATATGCTTTTTGAAAGCGACGGCATCAAGGGTGGCGGCGGAGAGAACTGGATTCCCATTTGCCTTCCCGCTTTCAATAACAAAGGTTATCTTTATATGTACGTCAGTTTCTTCGACGGTACCTCTGGAGAGCAAGCAAGCTCCCCTGCTGCTGCTCAGGGACGATCATCAGAGGAGGAAATCGCAATGATCCTTGTAAGCACAGATCGCGAGAGCTTCTTCGAGCTGAAACAAATGCGCGACAATGTTGCCCAGCAACTCGCCAAAAATGGTACACTGGCCATCATCCAGAATGCCACACGGACTGGCCGTCCTAAGGTGCATGAAATCGCCCCTGGGAGTCAAATCAGCCACTTCCTTTATAAGTCACGGGCCAATGTACAATTTTGCATGGCGTCATTGGAACCACAGTTTACCGGCCTTGTTGAGCGCAGAAGATTACTGACGGTGTATGATGAGCTGCACGCGTCCATCCATGCCAAACACTCGCACCTCAAGGTATTGCACTCTATCGGAGATGATGCTACATCGCTAGCATGGACTACGCCAGTCTTCGAGTTTTATTGTGTGGCAGGACCTAATGTGTCGAGAGCCACCATCACACAAGGAGCAAACAAAATCATACAATGGGCCAAGAGGGAAGAAGAACGCCTTTTCATCATTGGCGGTGGTGTGTTCTGAAAACATGCCTCATAGAGGTCTGGTTTCCTCGTTAAATCCTAAATTCAAGCCGTTTGGTCTTTCCATCGGTCATCCCATGGAGCCTTCTAACGCCGACATTATTCGTTACCAACCGTTTCCCACCTCATTAACAATTAAGATAAGGATATTAGGGAGCTGAATATAACCCGTCACTTCAGTCCCGCCTTCGAGTCTGGCTTCTCGGCAGTACCAACAATAGCTCGGGTGTACTCGTAAGTTGCGTAGCCACCATCTGGCTCTGACGGGGTGATGTTATCTGAAGAAGGCGACATAATGTCACTGGTTGGGCTCTGACTTGAGTGACCGTCGAAATAGTCACCCTTGGAGTCGGAGCGAGCTCGGACGGCACCCCAGGACCTCTTGGCCCATTCCAAGATACGGTCGTTGACCTTTGAACGACGCTTGGTCTCGGACTCCCAAGTAGCATTACGCAACTGGAGAGGTGTGGGGCGATCGCCGTCGTTGCCGAAACTGTTGCGGCTCGTTGTGGCAGTTGATGGAAAGCTCATGGTATCGGTTGCGAGAGTCGTTCTGGAAGCGTTCATAATGTCCACTGAGAACGGTGCATCGAAATCTTCCCGAAACCGTGGGCTGCGGATTGGTGGACTTTGAAGTGACGAGTCTGATCGTTCAGGTTCATATGGCTCCCGAGTTGGGAGAGGCAGAGTAAGGGTGGGCCTTCTGTTTGCCATCGCGGGCGAGATGGGTTGATTCAGCACCGGACGTCGTGTTTGTATGAGTGAGACAAGGTGTCAAGTATGTGGACGTTGAGACACTATTGCAACAACGGATCCGTGTAATGAGGTCGGGAATAGGGCCAATAGAACATATGTTCTTCTTAACATGAGACGGGGAGAAGGCAGCTGTTTATCAATGGTTTATTGACTTTCCACAACCGAGCAAGAGGGCAAGGGTTCCCTTTTGTCTAAATTCAAGACCCATCAAGCAAATGTACCCGACATTAGCTCGCACACCAACAAGACGATGGCGCTCCAAGTGTGCGATAGACCCCTGACTAGGCTTGTACAAGCAATCGATGAACCGACCAAGTGGGCTGCACGGGCTGCGGGGATGATACGGTGGCCAGTTGGAAGCCATGTAATGCCAGGCTTTGCAACCTAGACTCGCCCACAAGAACAGAAAAACTCGAAGGGTGGCCCAGGGTAAGCCGTATTGGAGTATTAACCTGACGCTTTTGGTGTCAACTCTCGAAGATGTTCCACCAGCCCCATGTTCTGCTAATTTAACCCTGTCGCCGAGTCAGATGTTTGACTTAGGCTCCATGCGGCAACCCGTTTTCGGTACGAGGTTCCGGTCCCGCCCTTGCACTCCCGGTCCAGGTCCAAGTTCAGGTTCCCTTGCCAAGAGCACTCACAAACCACTTTAACTCTGTCACCCTTGGACATGTCCGATACGGATGGAAATGAGTCACGCTACACAATTACGACGGCCCTGATCATTGTCAATGGCATGAAATGAAGTCGAAAGCTGGATCGGATTGAAACGCCGATCACATGAATAATTCGGAGGTGCTCTAGCCGACGACTTAATCTCCAAGAGCACCCCTCGTGACAATAATAGAAACCGACCTCGCAACGCACGTGAGCCCTTATCGGCGGTGAACGAGTGGCAAGTTAGTCTATCGCACAGACTCAATCAACAGTGACAACAATGAGAACAACTGTCTCGGCCAAGCTCATGAGTAGGCGTTAATCTTGACGCCTTATGATGCTATTTACGAACGGACAAGTGCGCCACTCACGTCGGATTCACAGTTTTCCTCAAAGTGGGTGTAATCTTGCATATTGCTAAAAGTTTAAGGTTATACACCTTCTCATTAACTCTTCATTATACGGTATTTCGGTATGTTTACCGAAGTTTCTCTGAAACGGTGTAAATGGTAATTGTATTGTCGATCTTTGCGCTGGCGTTCGTTTGCTCTCACCCAGGTGGGGCACTATCCTGATTCTCCACCAGCAAGACTGGCGATGACTGGGTCTGCTAAGGAACTCGTCACGTGCTAGAAGATCGTTCTGGCAAACGCCAACTGTCATATATGGAAGGCGCTGGGTTGCTATTGGGGATATGTACCCCAGAGATCTAATTCGCCACGAAGTTGGCTCCTTCCTTTAGATATGGTGATCAAGACAATCGCAACGTTCGACTCAAGAATTGCAAGTGCAGTTCCCTGGTATCAGAACAGGAAGGATAGGTAGTCAGAAAGGATAAGCCTTCCTACAATGCCTTTTGTATTGGTGCACTTACCTTGGTCGATATTGCGTCTCCATTAATGCCATCAAACTTCTCTCGAGCATGCGTCCATCATTTACCTGTGACGTTTGTCATTTTTGGCTTGTAATCGCCTACGTTACTTTCTTGGGCTTCTTGGGCTTCTTGGGCTTCTTGGGCTTCTTGGTCCATCGATCGGTTGTTAGTCAACCAAATATCCATTGTGCAGGCCTATTCTTCCCTTCTGTAGTATTGAATTGACAATTAGCGACCATGGACTTCGATAACATCGGACACAGGTCGGTCAGCCAGAATTCACTCCATAGCACTTATCAAGATCATGAGAGGGTTCCCAACACAGCGAGATTGCGGTCTTCATCTCAGCCGCGGCTACCATTTCAGAACTTACAAAAGACCTCTGCTCTGCTTCGGACCCCCGGGCCTCTAAATGGCATGCTCAAAACAACCACAGAGACAGGCGATCTTGACCTTTTTTCTTTCAACCCTCCTACGTCCAAAAGCACATATCATCGATATCCACGCCCCAGGCCTGTCCATAGGAGGACAAGACGACATTCACGTCCCAGTCATGATGACTACGAGGATGGCTCGGCAAAGGGTGATCGTAGATCGCTGCCCTCATATCGAGACACCACGTCTGACATCGTTTCGTTATATGGCACCCCGACAGCCCCTTGTACCAGGACTTTCTCTCCTGGATCAGAAGGCCAGCGAACTCACTCTTTGGTGACGTGCAGTTCAAGGCGGATTCCCTCCTTCAAGTCTTCTGGTACTTTCTATAGCCGACAAAGTAGTGCCGGTTTCCAGCGCCCTTCATCGGCACCTTACTTCGGTTCAGGCGCCAGCCCATCAAGAACACCAAGCGAGACATTGTATCCGCCATCAAAGTCTCCATATCGTCAGCACGTCGCAGGTGACCAGAGTATACGTTCAGCCAGTCTAAGCTCTATTGTCGAGATGTATCATGGAAGATCGCCGGCACAGCCTCCGCGGTCGCCAGGTTCATTCTACTACGATTACACGGAAGAGTTTGACAATCAGCCCTCAGGTGGGTATGCGAATCCATCGGTAGTTGGCTCGCCTCTGAGAGAGACTAATAAACCACCGCGAAACTTGTTAGCCGCAGTCCACTTCGAGGCTCCAGAATATGGAAACAAGTTGGGTGAGACTACGGATACCGAGTATGTAGATGGCAATGCAACGGCCCCTGCGGCAAAGGGCCAAGAGTCCAATCAAGACTCGGGAACAACAGACTCGACCTTATCTGAGTGGGCTTGGCCAGATACTAAAAATCAGCAAGATGCTCAAAAGACCATTGATGAAACTCCCAAGAAAGATTGTCTCACGACTTCGACTCCAAGAGAACGTGATTCGGCTGCTAATTCTACCGACTCAAGCCTATCTGAATGGGCTTGGCCAGAAATAAAAGGTCAACAAGATGCTCAGGAAACCCCTGAAAACCCTCCTGAGATGACACCTCCTTGCCCAGAGAAATGCCTATTACAAGTGGAAGATGACGCTAAAGAGCAACACAGACCCAAGAATTTTGAAGGACATCATCGCCGAAACTTTGCCAACGCCAAGATCAATACGGACATGTTGGCCAAGCCCGGGCGTGTTGAAGACAAAGAAAACAACAACCATGCAATTCTTTCACCGAATCCAATATCACCCGCACGTCAGTTAAGAGTGACCAATAGCATTCCGAAGTTAATGAAGGCCTTGCCTCCTCTGCCTGATGAAGCGCAAGATAATGCTGAACCTTTGCAGGAAACTTCATCCCGAGATATCAGGGCTCCTGCGCGTGTTCTGTTGACTAGAGATCCTGCCACCACAGTTACTACCATTGATTTGAAGCATGGTGGGGTTGCCATTGTGCCATTGTCGAATGTCATGTCATACCGTAATAACTCGACAAAGCCATCCCATGACCAGATCCTACCAAGCCCATCACGCTTCAAAGTTCGTTTAAGGTCGCCCGGTTCAACAGGACCTCACGACAAATGGAGTATTGATTCTTCGGGTACTCCCGAGAGAAGCTCCAGTAACCCTATCAAGCCTAGACTCAAACTCAAGGTATCACGAAGCAGGATGAGCAGCGGCTTGTTAGATCCCGATGGCACAATCGTTCGTAGGGCTGGACTTCGTCAGCATAGCTCACTCCTGGAGTTGAAAGACTTTCCCCAAAGGGGTGCTTACACAGATCGGTCCAGCTTCGGAGAGGGACTCGAAAGGCAACTTTCCCAGCTTGGTGACGAAAAAAGACTCCCCAACATCGATGAAGGAACTCTGCGGGGGCTTTCCCAGCAGTTGTCTGACCAGTTCGATATTTCCTACCCGCCTTCAACAGAAGGAATAGTCATGGCCGAGCTGGTGACGGAACCGAAGGTCGAAAGCGAGAAAGGTCGGCGATATTTTAGGAAAAGACCGCCAGTGAACAAGACTGTGAAAAAGAACAAGTGGTCCTTCTTTGTTGGCCCAAGAGTCATGCCGTCACGAACACACCGAGTAAAGCGTTGGGCAACGGAGGCCAAGCGAGCAGTGCAGTCATTGGTAGGAACCATCAGTAGATCTTAGAGTTAGTGCGAGTAATTAAGTACGTATTCTTTTTTTAGGCGAAGTCTTTCAAAGAGTGCCAATTTTAAACCTAGTGAGAGGTAGCATGTAGCTAAAACGATACCTCAACATCTTAGCTATACTTAGAGGATGTTAAGAGACTTGGCCGTGTAGGGTGAGGGGCAGAGAAGATTGGGCAAAGTGTTTAGATATTTTATACTAACTTTGACTAAATTATCTTGTAACTTGGTCTAAAGCGGTCATCTCTTGGGAGAGCGGTCATGAATCTTCCTTGATAGGGGCCGAAGATAGCCTCAAGAAGAGTAAAAGGAAGCCCCGAGAGAAGAAGAGACCAAGCAAGACCGGGAGTAAGACTCTGTCAGCATCAAAGTCTTGTAGGCATTAGGGTATTTATAAGAATTGTTGAAATGTCATCAATGTCGTAAATATCGTCACTGTCTAGTAGAATCGCCCAAGTCGAGCCAAGCCTGGCAACGTTCCCTCTGTCCCTTATCGACAGTCTCCATGGTGTTGTTATTCAACTCAAAGACTAGACGGTTCTGCTCATCTCCCCAATTGTCCCATTCGGGGGCGTCTTTGTCACGATGGGTGTTTGGATCGAAGCTCCGGACAAAGCTGATCCAGTATTTTTGGATAATGGGCACCATGGGCGCGTTATAGGTGCGATAGGTGGGACCAGCTCTGGCAGCGGTCATGTCAGGGCCAAAGACTGCTGGTGCGTTGGAGACATGGGGAACGCCAAGACCATTATTGACAAAATCAGTGATCTGAACGTTATAGCGGTAAGACCAGAGAGTCTCGGGGTCAGCGTGCTGGGCAAAGGCGTTGAGAATGTTGTTGGTAGGGCAGATGAAGGTGGCCTCTCCGTAGGCACGAGAGGCGGAGGGGAACCAAGTGTCGTGCTTCGCGATTTGGGGCTCCCGAGGGTAAAGGTCGAGGATAGTTTCGGTGTCATTGGTGGTGAGATAGGGGTACTCGTTTTGCATGTAACGGATGAATTGAGCTGAACTGCCTGCGTTGACGGCGTAATTGGAGCCCTCTGCGTATTGAATTAGTATTGTGCGACTGAGGGTGGGAGGTCAGAGAGACTTACCGTTGGTGCAAGAGCCAGAAAGGAGTGGCACTTTGACAAAATCGCCCTTCTCGTAGAGGTTGGAGGGATAGTCTGGAAACATGTCGCCATCTGTGGTGGGAGCCCAGTAGAAGTATGATCTATAAGTGCGACCGCCGAAAGGAGCCTTGGAGTTGTGAGTTTGGAGTTTAGCGGATTCCATCTCACGAAGACACTCGATTGAGCCATCAGCATCGGAACACCCTGCTTCGTTGACAAGTCGGTCAAACTGATACTGAAGATCGTCTGGCTCAGGGAGACCAGGCATAAATGTTGACTCGGCAATGGCACCAGCAAAGAGGCCCTCGTCTTTACCACCGTAGGCGACGAGTTGAAGAGCCACAGATCCCGCTCCAGCAGATTCACCATGAATGATGACGTGCTCGGGATCACCACCAAAGCTGTGAATGTGGTCCTGGACCCATTGGAGCAGAAACCTCTGATCCAGCAAGCCGGCGTTGAGATCACCATCCTCCTTGACCTCCTTTCCAGCGAGGAACCCAAACATGCCGACGCGGTAGTTGAAGTTGACAAAGATAAGGTTGTTGTCCGACGTATTGATGAGTTGTGTGCCGTTTACATAGGGAGATGCGTTTCTGATGTAGCCGCCAGATTGGAAGAAGACCATGACGGGAAGCTTCGAGGCGTTGGCTGGGGCCCAGATGTTGGCAAAGAGACAGTCTTCGTCGATGCGTGAGTTGATACCATCGTCGACTCCTGGACAGTAGGGGGCAAAGTCTTGAGCCTTTTGGGGCGTTGTTGTAGAGTCTGGCTTGACAGGTGCTCGCCATCGCAAATCGCCAGAGGGAGCTTTAGCATAACGTATACCGAGATACTCGTGAATGTCATTATCGAGGACATTGCCTTCATATTCGGCATAGCCGAGGTTCACGAAAGGTCCATCTTTCTTTTCGGTGGGTTCCTCATTGTCATTGTCGTTGTCACCTTTTGAGTCCTTCTTAAGTCCGTAGTACAGTCCCAGGGTAAGACTCAACACCAGCACTACGAGGAGCACAATTGCACCAATAATGAACCATTTTCTCCGACCGGGCTGCTTCTTTTGTGTTGCATGATTGGTGGTGTTGTGTATTGAGTCTTCTTCAGAAGCAGGCTCTGAGCGTTTGGGGGCGACTGTCATTGCAATTGGTGGACGTCTCGAGACAAGGAGTGTCTCTGAGATTTGTATTTTTAGTTGTCAGACACGAATTGTCAGATCATGACAAGCTAGCTATACGAGTGTATACTCGTGAGGGAATAGCCACATGGAGAGATGGACAGAGAGGGTAAGTAACTGGAGTAGATTGATAGAGAGAGACGAGTGGGAAATTATAATTAATTCTGGAGAAGTGGAAAACCAAGAAAGGACTTGTCAGCTATTCTGGGTCCTGGTATCATCCCTGGCCCATGCTCATGCTGATTGATGCTTGATGCTCAATACCACGATAGTTGAAGAAAACCCCCCGGTTGAGACATCCTTGTAAGTGACTGGCCGCCACATCCGTGCATGAAGCTAGGAGGGGAGGTAGGTACACGAGGCTTATGGGCGGTTACAGTGACGAGACAAAGTAGCTGAGATAAAGCCAAGCCAAGAATCGACATGCTCTAGTCTTGAGTGGAGGCTTTATGGGTGGGCTAGAGATTGAGGTGAAGTAGATCAAGTAGATCAAGTAAGTGAATTAGGAGCTGTAGTCCAAGATCTACACTAGAAAACAAAGACAAGAGTAAGAACAAGAATGATGGAATTACAAGGAATCGATCAACAATAACCGTTAGCGATGCAACGATGCGAGTGGATGCTTGAACAGAATGATAGTCGTGATTGGTCAGATTTGAACGCTACTGTAGGAACACAGGCTCAGCCACTAAATCGAGACCCTTGACGTCCACTATCTCAATCATGCAAAGACTCAAAATGCGGCGTAGGCGATAAACTATCAACCAACAGCTTTCTTGGCGCAGGTCGAGGTCTTTTCATCACCCGGAGGTTTCCTCAATGGGTTTAGGATCAGGAGAAGAAATAAGGTGAGGGGACTGTCGATCACTTACGGTTGTTTATAACCTTATCGTCTGTGGCTTTCTACAAATCAGTGTCAAGGCTGAATGAGTCTTGACAGTCAACGTTGATGATAATCAGATGCAAACAGGCAATGGTCTTTTAGACTTCGAACAAAGCGACATACTCTTCCAGATCATCTAATCCCTGCTTCAGTGCCAAGACTCACTATTCTTTCAGCTCTATCAATATGTCACTCAAAACTCCCCAGTCGCTCATATCCATGCCTTACCCGTCGGGGTTTATCTCTGGGTAGGGACTAATGCAACACCACCAACCTCTGGACGTACCTGAGACGCATCATCTGTAGGACGGAGGATTACATGCAGGGCTCTTGCAGTAAGCTTGAACAATGTTAGTATCCTTGTCACTGGGATGACTTATGCCTCACATCCTGGAAAGTCTAATCACACGTTATAAGCACTTGGAGTTCTTGAACGATCCGGGGGGTGGATTTTTTAATGCTTCGCTGTCAATCAGTTCAACTGGCACTACCCACAACTAGAGAAACGAGATTCAAATGTCGAGTAATTACGGAGTATGATTTCAAGTAACGTCAAAGCAATGGCTGCTCGCTGACATCCACGGGTCTAAGACGCTGGAGTCAAGTGACAAGTCCCTAAAAGCGCCGGGTTTAACAGGGGACTGAGTTATTCTTGGCGTCTAAACGAACCACATCCACAAGAAACGACCACCCATAAGCACTCACATACAATACAGCCTGTCAAAAATATAACAATACACATTTATTCATTGAATCCTTGGATATATACCAGATCTTCAATCATGGAAGAAACGCCAATGGGCGAGTCCATCAAAATATCGTAAGTTTTCTTTCCTTGTTCCCCTCGCACAAGCCACTTCCACTTGAACGCGCTGACTCGAACGACTATAGTTGTGAGCGATGTCGTCGCCGCAAGGTAAGATATCTACATCTCTACCCTCCAAGATAGCCTCATAGACTTACAATTCAACTAGATAAAATGTGACCGAAAACGACCGTGCTCACGCTGTGTCAAGGCAGGCACAGAATGTATCCTCAGCGGCAGCGGGGAGAAGCAACGGTATGACTCTACAGCCCTGCCAAGATAGATAACTTACCGGGCACTCCAGTCCAATATCCAAAGGCTACGTTCAGGCTTTAGAGGGCCAAGTGGCATCTCTTGAGCTATTGATCCGCAAACTCGCCGTTGCTGGTAGCGCAGAGAGAGATGACATGTTATCTGAAATAGCTCTATCGCCACCAGCTTCACTCGACACCTCGCAGAAGCCACCCACAGACCACGCAAAGACTAACACTGACCCCAAAGTCGTTGCTGCTCAGGTGCGTTCTGGGCAGTTGAGGCGACCTCGATCTAGCCATGCTACTCAGTTCTTTGGCGGTACCAGCGCTTTTCACATCCACCTATCTCAGGAAGTCTCCTTGTCGCCGGATGAGACGAGTTCTCATCTTGAATCTAGTTCAACACCTCTCATAATGAGCAATACAACGGAAGCAGGCACTTCCGGTAGTCCGCGTGATCCTACTTTTGTGTACGCACCCCACGATGAGACTTCACAAACATGCATGGCCGCCTACTTCCAACACCAATACCAGTTTCACATGCTCATCTATCGAGAATATTTCCTACGGGACTATGATGTAGGCTCAGGCAGATACTACTCGGACGCTCTGCTGTTTGCCATCTGCTCCCTGGGCGCCATGCAGCTTGACGATTTTAGCTCAGTGTCCGACATTTTCGCCCACCAGGCCCAGCAACTTATCTACGCAGCCCTCGACAGCCCAGAACTCACGACTCTGCAAGCACTAGCCCTGTTGGGATATCGTGAGATTGGCGTAGGTCACACTTCAAAAGGCTGGCTTTTCGCTGGCATGGCCTTCCGTCTCGCCCATGAGATGGGTCTTCACCTTGACCCAAACAACTGGGACGCTTCCACAGAGGGAGCTTCGAACCGTGACACAGAAATTCTAAGACGAGTCTACTGGGCCATATTTATCGCCGACAAGCAACTGAGTCTCTACTTTGGAAGACCGCCTGCCTTGCACCCCAGTGAATCAGACGTGCGTAACACCATCAGATTACAGTATCCACCAGACTGGGAGGGTCTCCTCGACACGTACATCTGCAAGGGCGCCTCAGCAACGGAATTCGAAGACGGTGTTGCCCTTGTCGGTTCTTTCATATACCAGGCAGAACTGTGTAAAATTGCACATCTCATGATCACCGACCTCTTTGAAAATCGTCGAGGCAACGTGGACGCGACGGTGGCTGCAGCGAGATCACGGCAAATACACGTGTCACTCACAAAGTGGCTCTCGAGTCTTCCAGGGACTCTTCACTGGAACCAATGGACAGTAGGCGTGGTACAGCCCTCTGTACTTCGTATGCAGTAAGTCGTTTTAGCTGCTTCATTATTTGTTGCTGACAAGCCACAGTATGTTGTTCCATACAATTATGATTATCTTGCATCGGCCGCCTTCACATATGTATGAGAAACAGGGCATCGCCGAGAGCGAAGACGTCGAGATCTGCTATGAGTCGTTACAGGCTATCCTCCGTCTGATGAGGACATACTCGCGACGTTACCGTTTCCGCTCGCTCCCACTAGACTTTGTACAGACACTTTCCACCGCTGCAGGCACCATAATGATGAAGCGGTTCTTCCAGGGAGCATCGTGGGAAGATCCAGACATAGCACGATCGCTCTCGACTGTCACTGACGCCATGGAGGAAGTGCAGCACACGTGGCCGTGTATGAGTGAGATCAAAGACTATGTCGTACGCGCACGCAATGCACAAGTTGTGATGCCTCCTGAAGACCCCCTTATTGGGCCCGATCTCATGAACGGGTTGGAGCTGGGCCACAACGTCACCGCAGAGCTCATGGCTCAATGGGGCGAGGAGCTGGGTACGCTTGTGACGGACGAGTTTTTGAGTATGCAGCTCCAAGGCACCGAGCAAGGAGTGATGTCGCCTTTTGACTTTAACCAGCCACCCTTGGGGCCTTGATGGTGTGAGAAGTGTAAACGTTTAGAGTTGAAGTACATAGCAGTTACAAGTTTGGAGAGGAGAGGCGTAACATTCAGTCTGTTGTCTACACTAACAAGGGCTTGAATAGACACACTTAGAGTGGTGATATCTAATCTTATGCTATGAACTCTTTCTCTATATCAGATCGCCATGTTCAGCTTCGACGGAATACTGTCTCAAATCTTCATGTCGATCAATATCACATCGCACTTCAACAAAAGTTGATTGGCTTCCGTAGCTCAGTTGGTTAGAGCGTC
>JAAGWP010000050.1:0-116811 GCA_013266165.1 Fusarium graminum | reverse complement strand
AGAAAAGTGGGTTAAGTGACCTATTTGAGGCCTTATGCCAGCTAAAGAGATAGTTACCTGGTAGGTAGGTAACGTTAGTAATTAGAAAAAAGCAAGTCTACACGCAGTAGGTAGCAAGGGCAATGTCCAATATAAAACAGAGTGAAACTAAGGTATGTTTCAATCTCTAAATCGCACACTCACTTTGGCAAGTATGCATCCCATATTTCTAGCAAAACAGTCAAGGTCACCACCAATTAAACACAAACATGCACGCCTGAGGCACTACATGCGGAGGAGTCACGTGCCTGGTCATTGAGTCTGCATCAAACTTGATGAATCAAACTCCAAACACAGCCTCTCAACGAAGGAATGCCTAGCTTCAATGCACGGTCACTGACATCCACCAGAGACTACCTGGGTACCTGAGTACGGCCTTATGTTGAGGGCCCTAAACAGGCTCGAGGCCTTGCCAGCCTTACTCACCAGGCCTAGTCTTGTCCGTCATTTCACCACAAAGAGTCTCTTATTCGGAGTGGGGTCACCACCCGCTGAACCAGCTGTAGAGAAGCCTACAAGTGAGAGGCCAGTGAAAAGAAAATCAACATGGAAGGGGCCGGTGCCAAAGACTCCGAATTGGGTGAAACCATCACACAAGAGACGGAGAAAGCCAAAACGGGATTTAACAATACCAGAACTCTCAGATGAGCCGCAATGGGAGAAAACAAGACGTGATATGAGAGGATGGAAGAAACACCCAAAGGAGAGCTTGCCGCGAGCTGCACCATCTCGGCCTCCAATAATACCAGAACTACCAGAGGAACCAGAGGAACCAGAACGGGAGAGCAGCAATCGAGACAAACGAGAACCGAGGAACCATTCACGAGAGAAATCACCAAGGGAGGCGTCATCTTCAAGACCGGTGGTGGAGGAGTCAAAAGCCAAGAGACCAAAGCGAAAAAGAATACGGCCACCAAGAAAGTCAAAAGCACGGTTTAAGAATCCGATATCAGACGAACCACCACCGAAAGAACCACCAGCATCAGCAATACTATCGTCATCGCCAGAGGATTACCAACGGATAGGGATATCCAACCTGACCAAAGGGGAACTGGACTATTTGGCTCGCATCACACAAATGAACGCGACGGAGCGAAGGAAGAATATCCAGGAGCAGATGGGATGGTCACTGAAGCTACCATACTCCAAAGAACTCTACACTTTCCCTAGGGGCCAGCCAAAGCACGCTCAGCTGTGGAGGAGAGTTGTCGCAACGGAAAGGTTAAGGATGGTCATGGGCCACGGAGTAAAAACAAGCACAAGGAATCTGTGGTTGAAAGAACTGCCGTTGCGTCTTCGCCGATCCAACATGAGAGATGTCAGATTCATTTGCATAGACACCGACAAAGTAGAACGATTGCCCCAAGTGCTCGAAGGGGAGTGGAAAAGACGTGTCACGTCGTTCCAGCTGGGAGTAGCTATTCTCGACACTCGTGATATTCGAGACTTTATCGTGGGTGGGGTGGACGTACCGAACCCATCCGAGATTATTTCCACGTATCAATTCTCTGTTCAGGCTGACCCGCCCGAGCACGAAGAGTTCTTGTTTGGGAAAACACAGTCCATATCTCTCAGCGACCTCAGGGCCAAGTTTGTCGAGTGGCAGACGGGACGAGATGTGATTGGTATCGCGTACTCGTCTCGCAACGACATGATTATATTGAAAGACTTTAACATTTCCTTAAACAGCACCTTCTCGATCGACCTTTGCCAGGCGACGTACTTGATCGTGCAAGAGCCGACGGCGCCCACGCTGGGTCTCCTGCTGCACCGGTTGCGAATCCGCAGTAAAAGTCTCCATGCCCCGGGCAATGACGCCCATTTCACTATGCGAGCGCTGCTCGGGTTGGCAGCCTTGGACGTGGCCCGAGGGTTGGAGGCTGGAAGATCTCTCAACAGTGTCCCGCCCTGGTTCCAACTCGCTGTGAATATCGCCCGCTCCCCGGTCCCCCCAAGACCTTCGGGGCCTCGACGTGAGCGTAAGCGAGTACGGACGGACAAGCGGAAGCCAAAGCGGAAGAGAGGAGCGAAGAAAGAAGGAAGGGCTACGATGGCGTCGGGTTGATATATTTGGGGGATTGTGTTATGGAATTGAATTGCCCATCATCATCATTATGGATATGGATATGGATATGGATATGCGGAGGTACACCTCAAGATGCTTGCTCGCTTTGACAATCTGGGGGTGTTCAGTATGTGGCATAAACCGTGCATATATGATCTGACGATCGCCAAAGATAGTGAGTGCTTGACCGCTCAGCTGATCATTGCTGTAGATTAGGATCGCCATCGAGTTTCAGTTGGCCGTCGTCTCATTAAGGGGAGAGGTACATGTCAATATTGTCGGAAATAGCTGTTAGATGAAAGAACGGCAAAGAATAGTAGAAAGTACAATGCCATAGCAAGACAAGGGATTGCAGGAGGTGGGGAAGCCATCTATGTCTCTAATGAGACAGATAATACTCGCTTGTATATGGTATCAAGAGATATCCATTCAATATTACCTCAGGAGGGTACATGATTCGATGAAAAAAAGAGACAAGCAAGTATTTCATACATAAACACAACTCTCACAATCACATGCTGCATGAACGTGGAGAGTCAATATCGGGACTGAGCGTCCTTGTCCGATGTTATCTGGGGTATGGCACCACCAGGACGGTTCAGCAGGTTTGGCACTGACAAGCCTGGAGAATGCCTGAAGAATTTACCGAGCACAGGGCATGTTCGGTGGACCCCGCCTTGAGATCATCAGATGGTCAGCGCCCAGCGAGGCAGCATCGACAGTTGTCGAGTGCTTCACTTCGGTAGGAGCCGGAGTTTGAAGGCTTTGATGCGCGTTTTTAAGTAATTTGGTTTATATTATACTGGAATCTACTATGGACGAAAGCTATCAGCCTGGTAGTTAATGCCTTTTCTATTGCCCGTGACTCTACAAACAGTACATACACCTACAATGTCTCTGCGAACTACTTTCGACAATGAACAATACAGTAGAGAATGTAGAAAATGACATATCGTATTTCATAACCTTAACCAGGAATAACAAAATCGCTTTTTCATTCTTCATACTTCCCAATCTGGAAGACCTTGGTTCCCCGGAATCACCCGAATAGGTCAGACAGCCCAGGACCCAGCACATGCAATCACACCACCATCGACCGACTCCATTGTCAATTGAGAATCCTACGGTTCACAGCTAACAACGCAAAGCAAAAAAAGAATCGACATGAAGGATCTTGGGATCAATATAAGAGACTCCAACCAACTCGACAAAATGGACTGATTCATCACCACTACAATTCCCTGTCTCGTACTCAGTATATCTACTCCCTCACTCACACCACTCACACCACTCACACCACTTACACCACTTACACCACATCAAACATTCACAATGGCTGCCATCGCCAGACCCGCTCTCGTCAAGCCCGCTGCTTACCCCAAGTAAGTACCCATGCAATTCCAGTGGAGGCCGTTGATCATAGTCTAACAATTAATACAAGGGCCCTTCCCTTTGTCGTGGCCATCGGAAGCTTCGCCCTCGTCGCCAGCTACGTTACCTCTCAGTTGTCCACCACATCAGCCAAATTCGACCGCTCTTTTGCAAAGTACAACACTCCAGAGAGCGAGGCCAACCGAGCAAGGACCTTTGACGGTGCCATTGAGAATCCCAGGACAAGCCTCTTCAACATCCTCGGTCGACGACAGTAGACGATTGTCTGCATTTGCATTTGCATTTGCATTTGCATACACGTACACATTCACATCTTCTTTACACGTTGAGCGTTCTTTGTTATGTCTGAAAACATTGCCCAATTGCAGAGGCTTCAAAATAAACACTACATACAGTGGGACATACATACTTGGGGGGCATCTATACCACGGGAATCATATTATTTGAGTATTGAATAAACACTAAAACTTCATCACATACTTAGACTCGCTGATAGTCGACGTGAAATATCAATTCTTTTGCATTACATATAAAACTTCAAACAACTTCTCTCTTGAGGTTGCCCTCCTATTTGTCAAAGACTGCTCTAGGGCTCATCCCCATCCAAACAATGCCTCGCTCGACCTCCTCTCAATGATGTGATATGTTCTGCATCCTGGTTTCGCCACGAGCAAACTAAGTATATGCAAAAAAAAATTAAATTGAACAAGAACCCTCTCTAATCCAACCATACGCCTGTTTTGCCGTGTTTCTATATTGTTGGTATCAACTCTTGTTCTCATCGCCACTTCTCCCATCTCTTAATTCGACTTCATCCTACTGGGTGTCCAACCGAGTCGTGATGTGTTGCTTGATGACCGTCTCGACCTACTTTTTGGCCCTGCGGGTGTTGTCGATTCATCCACTGTCTCCGAATCATCATCTTGTTGTGACGACTGACTGCTCTCGCGATTGCCAATCCGGGATGTGAGTGCGCTAAGCTTGTCTTTAAGGTTGCTTGCGCCGTTCTTCCTACGTACGCCAGAGCTGCCAGACTCATGGTTACTCATGCTTGATACCGGCCGTTCTATCCCCGTTGGGATCCTCCTGAATCCGGGCCTGAGCTGTTGGGGGTGGTTGGCAGGGGTTGGGATATTACTTTGAGGACTGGTGCTATGTACGCTGCCAGTATGGGAATTGATTGGCGTTATGCTCTGTGTATGACCCGGTTGGCTATGGATGCTGCCATTCATGTTGCTACGCACGCTACTTTGAGGGCTCGCTGTTGTTGGCCGCAGAAGTTCAACCCCGTAATGATGTTGTCTGTCACCGCGGGGATCGTCAATGGGCGTTGGCGGTGTCATCATAAGAAACGTTGGAATATGAGAGGCGTGTGGAACATGAGGAGCAGGAGCCGCAGCACCGTTGCGATGTGATCTTCGACTCTTGATACTCGAGCTTCGGCTACGGCGCCGCATGTGTGAAGCTGGCCGTACACTGCCGTGCGTACTTGCGGCCCGAATACTTCGGGGAGGCGATCGGGAAAAGTCGACAGGCGATGTACCATATGTGCTCGAATCGTCGCTATCATTGATGCTGCCTGGGTAGTGCTGAGAGCCTCCAGAAGACGATGGTGCAATGAGAACTGAGCTGTTAGCCAGTACCCGTAGCTTGTCACGCTGCTCGGCATTGGGACGGTGCTTCGAGAACTTGTTGCCGATGAGAGCACCCGTGTGCGAGATCAAGGCCTTCACCACTGCCTTCTTGAGCGCCAAGGCCAAATCCAGATTGGACCATGTTTTGTTCTGCCATTCAATATTTGGCATCCTGAACACAAAATCGTGCACGTCCTCAATGTTGCGGTTGTCTTTGCCCCTGTAACTCAGGCAAAGCACCACTGAAGGCATCTTGATAGATGCAAACGTCATGAAATGACTGGCACGCGTCATCATCTTAGTAAGATCGTCCGATGGTTGCTTTTCACTGTTTTGCCTCTTTCCCAAGCCGAAGCGTGATTTCTTGTCAGTGTCTCTCGACTCCCGTCCTTCCCTGGTAGAGAGACCTGTCGAGGCACGGGTGAGACCGACTCTTGAGCCCATGTTGGATCTTAGGGACTCATGAGATGCCTTTTTGAGCATGGTCTTGGATGTACCTGGAGCACGGAAGAGGCGGAAAGAATGGCCTTCGTTACCTGTGTTAACACTCAGGGTCTTGCCTTGAGGTGCCTCAGCCTTGGTATTCGATGTCAAAGTCGGTCGCAGTCGTAGCTCAAGAGACCCAGAGCCTGCCGAAAAGGATGATGAAGATGACTGCCTGGTGTAAGAAGGCGTCAGGCCGTTCCCATCCTCATCTTCGTCGTCATCTTCGTCTCCGTCATGCATAGTCTGCTTCAGCATGAAAGGCGAATCATTCTTGGCGCCTGTTGACTTTTCCCCATGGATACCGGGGAAGATGTACTCAAATAGTCGTTTACCCACTTCACGCTCCAGTTGTACCTTAATTGGGAACAGATTGACTTCGAAGCGATCCATGACGGGAATGCCTGCAATAGCCTCGAGCATGTGCCAATACACTCTTATCATCTCCTTGTGCTCGCCCTCCTGGGCGTGTGGCCTCTCAGGATCAATGTACGGTGCTATCATCTCTGGGTAAGTCGCATCGGGCAACAAGTTTAGACCAAGGACCTTGCCAACGCGGATGAGGTTGACATGAGAACCATCCGAGTTATCGGTTCGATCATATTCAAGATCTTTGATCTGTAATTCCACCAGAGGCTCGTTCGAATCTTGCATGAGATGCCAAACGATATCTCGAATCGTGATGTTCCACTTCAGTAAACCGGTAGTGTCATCCGAGTTGACATCGAACTTTCTCTGAGAAGATGTGATGGCCTTCATCATAAAGAACAACTCATCTTCGCAGGCTGCAAGATCCTTCTCAAGGTGCAAGCGGTCTTGCCAGCCCTTCTTGTCGAGATATTTGGAGTAGATCTGGAAATGATCCTTAATCTCTTCCATCTGCCTGATGCGTTGCTGTAATTTCTGGACCATAGCAGGAGCACCACTCAAGTCGCTAAAATCGGAGGCGAGAATAATCTTCTCGAGGCGTTCGCTTCGTGTTTTCTCCATGGGCTCATTGTACATGAGAAGATCCAGCACGATGACGTACAACGCGTAGTATTGCGACGAGTTACAGAGAGCTCTTGCTGTGGGAAATTCGACCCAAAGGTTGTCCATACGATTCTCCATATTGGCTTGAGAATCGCTCTCGTTACCGTCAGTGTTAACCTCATCGTTATACTTCAAGCGCAGCGTATTGTACTTGTCGTATCGAACCATGGCCGAAGTCTTTTGAACAACACGCTTGAAACCGAAAGGATCTGCCTGGAAGTCAAATACCACCTCGATAGGAACCCAAGGTGGCCAAGAAGAGCCACTCGGAGCGCCATACTTGCTTCCAACGTACATCGACACAAGGTTGGTCTGGAACCACTTGCGATGTGTAACGAAGAACTGGACACTGTCCATATTGACCAGGAATCGGCGCTGAACGAGGCCACTGACGTTATCAGATATTCTCTCCTTCTCCATGACTTCCATCACCTTCAATTCCATTCCCTTGGCAGTGGCGAGCACCACATTCTTCTTGTTCTTGTCGCTTTGGAGCTGAATTTGAGGGGCAATAATGCGAATGTGATAGCTGCTCTGAGGAGTGAATTCTTCAGCGATTCCGGTAACCAAGTCTTCGATGGATCCGTCTACAACGCCCTCCGCGTTGGTGCCCCAAGTAGCAGATGTAAACTTGCGGCCTTCGCCAAGGATCCGCTTAATGCGTTCTTCCATGTCCACAGGTGTTTCATCATCATCCCGCATACTCGATGCACGGGAACCCCTTCTGCCGTCTTGTCGGGAGTGTGTTGACTTGGCCTTGCCTGGCTTGCTGTTCGACTTGGCTTTGTTTTGCTCTTCGACAATGTCTAGAATGAATTTGATAGCAGGTCGAGAAAGATAGTATGTAAAACCACGTCTTTGACTGTTCTGATGGAGATATCGAAGTACAATATTTCGAAGGGTGTTGTTCCACTTGAGTTGCAAATTGTGGATGACGAATCGATTGTTGAACTCGCTTTCAAACTCGCTGGTCGATGGTATTTCCATGGTCTCGTCTTGGAACGGAATTGATGATTCACCCGACTGTTTTCGTCCATCATTACTGGTTCTGTGCGTGCTCGATGGAACTCGGATCCTAGCTTGATGAAGCATTGATTCCAGGAATTCCTGCTTCTCTTGGAGCACATCGGTATGCTTCTGAAAAGCCTTAAACTCCTCTACAGCGACACGGTCTTTTGCATCGCATTTGATCACTCTCAACTCTGCTTCGCCCATTTCACGGTCATGAGATTCCATCTGCCTGGCCAGTTGATCAAGACGATCTTGGATCAGTTGGCCCTGGATCCGACGGGGATCGTCATCATGTCGCATAACGCAGAAATGCGTAGGTTCACTTCCAAATGGACTGGTTCGCGTTGGGTCTCCAGCAATGATACCACCAATGTCCGTCTGTCGGAAGTATGTCAGACGAGGGGCGTATGCCAGAGGCAGGATTTTAGTATCGGGATGAGCTTCGGTGGGCGTGATCCAGTCAAGCTCGACAAAGTCATCCATGTCGATCCAGCTGAAATCATTATCGGGGATGGTAAATCGGGATAAGTCGGGCTTGTCGTCGTTCTCGCTCATCAAAGTAGCAATAGATTCCTTCTGAATCGCCTCTGTGGTGGTACCCTTCAAGCTTGCTGATACTGCTCGGACGTCGGCACTAACGAGGTCCAGCTGAGCAGCATGAATTTTAATGCCTGACGTTTTGCTTGTATTATCACCTTGTTTTCCTTTCCCGAGGGTACCAAATTCCTCACGGCGTTGGTGAAGGTCAAGCGAGAAGCTGTCGAATCGCACCTTCAGACCAGTAGCAGAGACTGCGCTTTCAGAATGATCTTCGACATCCTTGTGCTTGTAGATGTGACTCAAAAACAGAGGCGCAAGCAAAATATTGTACTTAACGGTTGCCAGATGTCGACCGAATTTCTTGCTATTTTTCTCACGGCCGGGGAAGAGACTACCTTGACGAATCGGTAGTGATAGTGGTTGTCCAAATAAGCCCCACCAATTGAAGAAGTGGGTGAAGAATCTGGGGGTGAGATGAATTGTGTTGTAGCTCCGTGAGGGTTCCGGGTTATCAGAAAGCCAATCTCGATCGGCTGGTGCATGGATTGCAATAGAAAGATGGATATGGCGACTCCTGAAACCTCGCAATGCATCGTAGGGAAGACCATTCGTATCAGGCTTAGCAAAGTGCGGGTTCTTGAGGACGATATCATAGTGAGGCCGGAAGTCAAAGCTTCGCTTGCCGTCTTCGATAGCACGCTCAAAAATCAGACCAGCCATCACCTTGACTTTGCCTGACAGCTTCATAACAACCTTCTTGAAGCTTGCCTCAGACTTGTAGTTGTCGTCAGGCAGGTAACCTTCAACATCATATTGTCGCCGAGCCTGCTCTCGAACCTCGTGGCTATAATCAGGCACAGCAAGGATGTATTCGCCACTTTCGACTGAGATGAATCCCTTTGGATCATCGTCAGCGTTGATATTCCACCTGATGTCGTTTCGCCAGCACATGAGGAAGCCTGCTCCGTTACCAGTCAATGCATACGGGTTACGTGTACCCTTGAGGGCAAGGTGAACGTCTCCATCACCCTTCCAAGACATGTGTATCCTGGAATGGAAATTGAGTCTTAGTTTGTCCCAGAAACCCACACGTTCGGATGGATCAAATTGAGGTTTAGTAAACGATTCAATGACCATCATCATGTCCTGGATAGCAGACTGATAAGAGGGGCCCCAAGTAATTCGCGTTGGCAGAGCACTGTTGACATCCATGTATACATCAGAATATGACTTGACAGGTCCAACAGTACGTCGGACTTCGATTGCGAAGCTGCCTTCATTTGAAGAGCCTGGCAACGTACTCCTCGGAGGAACAACATTGACTCGAACTCGGCGGGTCGATTCGACACCTCGGAATTCCTCTGCAATGACAAAGTTCGTTTTCAAAGACACTGCTTGAATCTTTGCCGATTGTCCGTATTTCATTGGAGGAATGTGGACAAGTGGCAATGGATAATCGCGTAGTGTCACCTTGGCCTCGCTCATCGAAATGCTGAGGTGCATCGGTACCAGTAAACTATACTCCATATCCTTCGGCATTCCTTTTCCAATTTTGTGGAGAAAGTCGGGTAGATCTTTCATTGGGAAGGTAGGCTTGTCAACTGTGAAATGCAAGTCTGTAATTACAGCAGCCATGAGGGCTGGCCGTGGGGGTACCTCGAGTAGGTTCTCGGCATCTTCAACATCTTCCGGTACTTGGTTAGCACCCCAAAACTGGCCGCGCGACTCTTTCATGCTGTCTTGAGAGAGCTGGTAAGCACGATCGATCCGTTTCTTCCAGCTTTGCGCATTGAACATGTCGAGGTGACTCCGGGCATAGTGTTCGGTGACCTTGGACACGCCGTTGACTTTGAGGGATTCCGTATTGGGATCGTATCTGGGAATTCTTCCATTGCGGGAGTTTGTCTGTGCGTCCCTTCCATCAAACCCATCTACACTTCGACTTCTGCTACTTGGCGAATCTGCTGTCTCGGGTCGCCCTCTTGTAAACGTGGACCTTGAACGGAACTTGCTCGTTCCCCTGCGGATTTCATCTTCACGAACTCTCTTAAGCTTGACCTTGAAAGCAGCTTCACGGGCAAGCCGTTGATTTTGCTCAATAAGACCAGTGCGGTATATCATGCCCAATTTCCATTCAAAACCACCATCTTCAAGCTCGAACAGGAAGTTCCGCGTGCGAACTGACACCTTGGGTACCGACTTTGGACCTTCCGGTTTCTTTTCGAGGATATACTCGTTGGTCCCTGTCTTGAAACGATGGTGTAGCTGTTGTACTGCTTTGATAACGTTGGTGAAGTTGTCAGTCACGCGACTGATAATGACCTCGTGTGGTACTGCGATACGGACGGCTTCTGTCACGATATCAATCATCTTCTCGTCAACAATGCCCCCAAATGCCGTCTTTCTGCGAGATTCTCGAAAGTCAAGGCGACCCGACTTGATGCTGACTATACGTGCCCACACGTTGCGCATGCGTGGTGGCTCCGTGTAAAGTCGGACAAGTTTCGCTGCAATGTAAGGAGTAGACCATCTTTGTCGGCCGATCTCTAGGCCATACATATGCAACATCATAGCCGGGTCATGAGGCATATCGGCCTTGAGCTGCACAAGAGCTGCTTTGAAGTCCAGAGTGACCAGTTCTGGTGTAATAGTAGTAAGTGCAGGGTCAAGATCTGGGGTTCCAGGAGGGGCTAATCGGTTGGTGGTAGGGATGATATCGATATAGCTTCCTCGTTCCTTTGGTCGAGCAACATCCCGCCCAGTTCGCATGAAAGCCTTGCGTAATGTCATAACGACAACCCCCACGGCATAATGTCGATAAAGCGAGTATTTAGCTCGGATTGAACGAACACCCACCTGGATGTTGAACGTTGGACCACTAGCATCACTTCCTGCAGCGAGCGAGAGTTCAAGTCTCGGTACACTGAGGAACGCTTCTGGCTCAAGTGTATCAATAGCATCCATAATTTGTGCCTCGATCCCACTAGCAAAGAGTGTGAGCTTCCGTCCATCACCAATGTTTTGTGGTTTCTTCTGCGATCGTGGGGAGCTTGACGGGGGGGTCCACTCCGAGTCCGATTGATTTACAGAACGGCTGTTGGCGCGTCTTCTAGAGGCTCGACGTTGAAGTCCGTCCAGTCGATGGGCACGATATTCGGTTGACACGGTGTCCCAGTGCAGGAACACTCCGCGAGTGTCATCGGAGATCTCTTCATCGATTCCTGCAATCTCCACATTGAAATCGGATGCATCAAACTTTGCTCTCAACAGCCAATTGGGCATGGAACGTAGGAAATTTTGACCGCCCTTGGATCGTGAGACCGGGCCCTTTTCTGGTTCCACGTCAATCCGCAACTCCTGGACAATTTGACGAAGCCCATCGATGATTTCCGGCCTAACCATGCTGATGGATGCTGATTGGAGGTTGCCCGACACGTCGACATAGACATCCGGACGAGCACCGAGGTGGAGTTTCATGTCAAGGGATTCTGTGGTGATCAGGTTAAAACGTCCACCATGGTTGGTCTGATAATAGAGATCATGCGATTGAAGTCTGAAAGAACCGTCAAGAGAATAGTGCATATCTGCCATGAGACTGTGCGAAGATTCCAAGTCAAGGGATATTGAAGAGATCGAAGAGATAATGAGATCGAAGTCGTCAGGGTCTTCTGTCTTTTGCAGAGGATGGAGCTTTATGCGCACCACAGGCTCATGCATGGAAAACTTGTAATTTGCCTTCGGTAAAAGGCGTGAAATAAGGTGATGATTGTCGCCTTGCGTTTTGGGCGCCTTCGGTTTCGATTTGAAGAGAGCGATAAGGACCGGCAAGTGGCGAGGATCTAGATCTACCGAAGGAGATGTAACTACAGAGTTAGCAAACATGATGTTGGTATTTCTCTCGTCCACGGTGCTATCTCTGAAGACCTCGACGGTCTTGGAAAGCAGCGTAGTCTTAATAGTCGTTGTCGCCATGGGAATATAGAGGAGGCGTTCGGGCTGGCCGTGGCCATCGTCTAGGCCAACAGATATAGACAGAGCAGCGGCTAGGGCCTCATGCGCAATAGCCTCGGCGGGAAAGTACATCCGATGAGCTGGTGACTTGGAATCCAGCCTATGCAGATCTATACCAACCTCTTTCATCGCGGCGTTGAGTTGGATAGGCGTTGACCCAGGCTTGACAGACTGGACTTTTTTGCTCATACCCACAAAGCTGACAGCAAATTGAATCTCCTTGATGCCTCGTAGGATAGAGCTGAAAAATTCTTTCGAGTCAGAAACCGTTCTCATTAGATCCTCGTTTGTCGTTCCAGGTTCGTCTATTTCCTGAGCAACCTTGCCCAAAAAGATATCGATGGGCTCCTCCTCGGCGCCAGGCGTTTTGACCTCAGCTCGACGTTGTTTGAGCCGGTTCACACACGTTTGCAGATCATCAAAGGGAAGATGCATCCGCCCCATTTTGATGGCCACGGCGGCTTCACGCAGGCCATCCATGGACTTGTAGAGATGTCCATGTACGTTTATAAACAGCTGGTCGAGAATTTCCATAGATTCGTTCCCATCAGCCGTGAACAAGACGCTACGAAGCGAGACGGTCCATTCAGCCTGTTGGTCTTTGCCATGTCGATCGGCTAGACGAGCGAAGAACCGTACACGATCGACCATCTTGCGGCGAGTATCGACCGCGAGAGTAAAGCTTCCAACCTGAATACTGCCCACGTCTACAACGTTGACGGCTGAGTTTGTCGCGACCACGTCGACCAGCTTGAGCCAGCTGATGTTCCTATGCAGCCGCTTGATCTTTTCCTTGATATGCGTAAGCTTCTTCCAAGTCTCACTTCGGACAACTGTGCTTGTGGCTCGCCGGGCTAACGGTGGTTGTTGTCGGGTGGTGGTTTTGTTGTCCGTCTTCTTATCCTTCGAAGATTTGGAATCGCTCTCCTCTGTGTCCAACTCAATTGGTTTGTTGCCTTCGAGCTCGTTGACATCCAATGTCACAACAAGTTCGCTCAAGACAATGCTAAGCCATGTCGGCTGAGCGAACGTTGGGCGATGAACATGGAGCCCAAGGCCCCTAACTTCTATCCTGCATCCATCTCGTGGCGTATATGCTAGTCGGCGCAAAGAGAAGTAACCTATTCTCTGAATAGAGATACCAGTGAGGATTCGGAATACGGCGAGAAAGACGAAGGTCGATAGGTAAAGCAGGACTACGCAGCCGAAGACGAAGGTCGGGTTAAGAAGAGCCATGTTGCAAAGGCGCCCGCGAACCTCTCCCGCCAAGTTAACTATAACGAAGCAAACACAATTAGATACGGGCGGTGTAAGATGGCGTAGTATTACAACTCACGTTTCCTGCTTGTAGAAGAGATACCATGCCTCCACGTTGAAAGAGACTAATTGAGAGACGGGCTATGCCATCACCGCAAGGTTTGGTCCAATTCTGCGCTATGTTGCCGGTTTACCGGTTCTCGCACGTTGACTCCTGGAGAGCCGACCGGATAGTGTTGCGCAAGATAGTTCGTGGTGGGGAGAAGGCAGGAAATGGATATTTATGTTGTCGTGTCCAAAGCAGGGATGCTTGGCGTAGAGTGGAAAGTGTAAATTCAACGAAGCTGATTTCTGTATCGGGATCGACGGAAAGTATATCGAACGCGATTCTCTAAGGGGATTTTGGGCGAGTTCTGTGACGTCAAGGGGGTCCGGATCCACGAGGAACGCTGATCCAAGGAAAAGGAGTGTTGGGCTGCTGCAGGTGCACCGGGAGAGCGCGATGCGAGAACAAGCGCGAACCCTTTCAAGTCGAAACTTTGGTGGGGGATATGCAAAAGTCGAGTTGTAGAAGGACAGGAGGGATGGATATGCTTGGATATTAGTCCGGAGATAGGTAGCGTTGGAGGGTTGGAAGGATATGGCGATGGATTGGCCAAGCGATAACGAGTACGTACTGTACCCAGCTTCGTTGGATTCGAGAAGGACTCCCCACCCGGAAGCCTCCAAAGTGAAGCCACGAGCCTCAGTTCGTCAAATCGTTAGGGCAAAAGCACGGGCCTGGCTCATTTAGCAGGGGACGCCTAGTAAGACATTTTCTGATGATCTCCAATCTCAGCAACTCCGCAGTGTTGCGACTGTCTAATACCCCGTCTTAAAGGAGACGAGATGCAGACGTGGAAAGGAGATGTTGCTTGGTAAGACATCATCATCCACGCCGGGTAATATCCAACGCATCTCCATACCAGCCTTATCAACTCGCCTGCCTACAGTAGGTACTCGTAGTGAGAAACCTTTGAACTGTACCGCGTCACCAAGGTTTCAATGTTCCGTATCCGCACCTCATCAGTACTGTACAGTGGTGGTGCTCCCTTTTCATTGCACCGGAAATATTATTGGATACCTATCTGCACCATCCAGTTCGCAGCCAAAATGCGGGGAATGCATGTTATCTTTACCTAGATTTACTTGTAGAAAATCGGATATACATGTCCATTTAAACATCGCGAGTACAGTACCCAAGTACTAATGTTTGCAATCTTCCCAGATACATGTTGAATATGGACTATTTAGCCGTCCAAACTATGGTGCGTTCACGTACCGATTTATAACATCGTCTGTAAAGTATCACGACATTTCCATGTAATGGTCCATATTTAGGTGATCTTTGCACGTTGCGAACCGGGACCACGTTGCCAAATATCCTCAGATAACAACCTCCATAAAATCGGTTGGCTTGGCGCTAATGTAGTGCAGAACATGTTCCATGAAACTCGATGATCAGGCACAGGAAATAATATCAACTTTTGTCAAGTAACACAAAGCTCGTGCGGCTTACGGATAGATGTGTTGATGTTTCATTTACACCAAACCCCGTTTTTGGACCTCGCAACGCGCCATTCTTACTTCATTCCCTCCGGAAGCATGATATAGTGGCGCGTCATAGTGGTGATATCTCTTCTTGCTGGAGTTATATCATCCCCAATTCCCCCTACTTGGCTGCCACCAGTCGGACGGCCCTTGTCATTGGGTTCAGATGGAAAGAAAATATTATTGGCGTTGTGCACTGCCCGTGGGGTACATTTGAGCCAGTTTGGGCGATGGTTGACTTTACATAGTATGCTCACTCAAACGTCCATTCTTCATCCTTTTCATATAGAAATGCTGCTAAGTTCTTCGGGCATAACGTTTGCTCATCTTTGCTTTGACTTGAGTCATTGCCCAGGGCCTTTCTTGTCTTTCTTCTCGGGGGGCCGACCATCCGAACAACATTCTGCAATGTTCTGAGAGCGCACAAGCCACTCAATAGCGGCGAATGGCGTTCTCGGCAATACGGAAACCTAACGTGAATCCTGTGCATTTTCCGTAAAAATAAGTGCAATATGGGAAAATTGTACGAGTGAAGCATATATCATGATTATGTTGAAGAGCTGCTCTGCGCTTCCTCTTCAGCCTGTTTCCTCAGCTCTACAACACGATCATCAATGAGCGCAATATCGGCGTCTATCCTCAGCATCTTCTCTGACATCATATCCCTATACTCCTGATCCGTGAGTTTCTTGAGTGGAGTCCATCGAGTGAAGAATGTCTCATCATTTTCGTCCTGGACTTTGGGCTTGCGAGCCGCTATGCGGTTTGCTATTATCTGTCCGCCAGCTCCTACTGTTGACCATACAAACATAGCAGGTAGAATATTTTTGGGCCCTCCTGGTCGCATTGTCAGTGAAAAATAAAGCAATGTCGAACATGATTCGACTTACGGATCAAGCCACCAACAGCGCCGGCTGCTGTGCCAGCTATTGCGCTGGCCATCGTCTTGTGGCCATTTTTAAGTCTTTCTTCACCACCCCAGGCTTTTACCACAATGCTCCTCGTGACTTGGAAAAAACGTCAGTTGAATTATCGCACCAAGTTATCTAGCAACTGTATAGACCTGAGAACTTACACCAAAAGCTTGTTCCCAGAGTAAACCACTGAAATCCCGAGACTGCTCCCCAAATTATAGGGTTTGCTTCTTTGAAAATGGAGCCTCCAACACCTGCCAAAACACCAGCGGTCCCTGTTCAACATTAGTATGGGTTGTGCGAGGACGCAGAAAAGCAACGTACCGGCGTAGCCACCAAATTTTAGAGGGGGTAGCACGAGATCAACAATCTCGGGAGAGAAGAGTCCACGAGACGAGTGCTGTTGGCGTAAAGGTGCCCATTGAGGGTCCCGGCTTCTATCATCTACCATGACAAGGGTGCTCCGAAGATGTATAAGGAAAGGAGACAGGACAATTGCGAGTGATAGTAGTGGTTGCAGATGACTGTAAAAGGATAGGTGATATTAGAATAATTAGGAGGAATAATAATATTGTTACATGGCCCGGTTCTTCGCCGGCGTTGTCAAGCTTGACATTGAGGTTGATGAGGCTCTCGCTACGTCTGTATCTCAGGTTTTCCTCAGCAGCAGAGACCAATCGGGTATGACCGTCGAAGAATTGAGGATGAAAACCCGTGACATGACATAGAGGCCGGCATTTTTGACCAATTGCGTGGGTCACAAGTCCGCACACCAAAAACTATTGACAAAAAGGTTAGAGCACTTTGCGTGAGTTAAACTCGTGTAAGTCTGCAGAAATTTAAAGGTTTAAGACTCTTACACTGTAGACATATTATGAGAGGGATAGCACACTTTCTAATCATCTGGTACGGGTGGGGGAGATACTGCTGCTTTGACGATGTTTTTTACTCCAGTTTCTGAGTTATTTACCAAACCTTTCAGCGCTTGAACTCACCTCACCCGCAGCTTCTGGTGAGAAAACGCAAGCGAGACTGCAATCAAGTGGAGGGGTAAATCGGTGGATCAGGTACTAAAAAGGGCTAGCGCCCACTCAGGCCTGGAACTGGCAAAATTAAGGCAACCCTCAACTGGCGCCTCCATCATCATTTTTTCCACTACGCCGAGCAAATTTCAACTCGTCAACCCCAGACACGGCAACATTGGTCGGGGCACGTCAACATTTCGCAACTCCAGCTTCTCAACTAAATTACTCGAAAAATCAGTAATCGGATTTCCTGTCCCGATTACATCACACGATCTCGAAATACTTCCCGAGCGAACGCTGAAACCCCGGTCGGCTTCGCCCTTTGCACTCGTGCGCGCATCGGTCTTGGAATCGTTGCGCGTGTTCGCCTAACCGCAATCATGGGTGAGTAATATATGCAACCCCTCTATAACTGCTCCTCATGTCTTGGGTAGTGATGCTAACCTCTCTTCAGCTCCTAAGAAGAAGCAGCAGCAGCAGACTATGTCCCTTGGGGACTTTCTGGCTGACAGTATGTCCCGCCCCTCGCCTGCGCACCCCGCCGCACAGGCACTTGGCCTGTGATGCCCCTCGCCGACTCCATACTGACTTCGACTTGCAGGTTTTGGTGGAGGCTCCTCTTGGGCCGACGAGGTCGAGGAAACATCTACCCTGGGCACTCAGGCTCTCCCCCCTTCCGACCGCTCCTCCTCTCGGTATAACAGCAATGCTGCCTCCAGCTGGCAGGACCGGGGTATGTTCTCATTCTATGATCACCCCATCGTCCAAACTAACACCTGCAGGTTTCTCTGTCCGCGAAGCTGCCCCCCAAACTCTCCCCGACAAGCCTCCTTATACTGCTCACTTGGGCAATCTAGCCTACGATGTCACCAATGATGCTGTCGCCGACTTCCTCGTCGGCTGCGGTGTTGTCAACGTCCGCCTCATTGAGGACCGCGAGCTCCAGCGCCCTAAGGGCTTCGGTTATGTCGAGTTTGACAGTCTGGATGGTCTCAAGCAGGCTCTTGCCCTCGATGGTGAATCTTTCGGGGGACGAATGATCAAGATCAAGGTCGCCGATCCTCGTAAGTTTATCTGCATTGGAATCTCAAATTTATATCTAACAATGCCTAGCTCGTGGTGGTGACCCCGGTCGAGGAGATTCTATCCGTGAGATGGGCGCTTGGGATCGCAAGGGACCTCTGGCTGATGCTCCTTCAAGGGGTGGTGCTCGGGATTTTGGTGACCGTGAGCGCCGACCTCGCGATCCTGCCTTTGAGAGCCGCCCCCAACGTGAATTTACTTGGGAACGACATGGACCTTTGGCCCCACTATCTCCTCAAGAGGGCTCTGGCTCGCGAGATGGAAGCCGCCCCCGTCCTTCTGCTGATGCAATGGGCGAGCGCAGCGAGTCTTTCCGTGGCAACCGTCGAGACTCCCCTGCTTGGGGTGAGGCTCGCGAAGGTGGTTCTCGCCCTGAGCGCCCTGATCGCCCTGAGCGAACTGCCACTGCTGCTGACAAGGACATGCAGTGGCGCGACCGAATGCGCCCAGCCGCTGCTCAGGCTGCTGCCTCTCCAGATGGCAGCGCTCCTCCTTCGCCTGCCCTTTCTAACGCCGCCCCTGCCCAAGTTGGACGTCCTCGTCTGAACCTCACAAAGCGAACTGTGTCTGAGGCTCCTGATGCTTCATCAGCCTCTGGGTCTGATGCTAAGGCCAGCCCCTTCGGCGCCGCTCGTCCTATCGATACTGCAGCAAGGGAGAAGGAGATTGAGGTCAAGCGCCAGCAGGCTATTCAAGAGAAGAAGGAGGCCGACGAGAAGGCCAAGGAAGAGCGAAAGCTGGCAAAGGAAGCTGAGGCTAAGGCTGAGGCTGAAGCTAAGGCCAAGGCTGAGGCTGAGGCTGAAGCTGCCGAGGCCAAGGCCAAAGAAGCTGCCGAGACAGCTGAAGCTGAGAAGGCTGCGAAGACAACCGAGGAGTCAGCGGCACCCAAGGCTGAGACTGCCGAGACCGCTGAGACCCCCAAGGCTGCTGAGACTGCCGATGGCGAACAGAAGGTGCCTGTCCGAAGCCGTGAGCCTCGTGAGCCTGCCCCTAAGTCAAGAGCCAACGAAGCTTCAAGCTGGCGCTCTGCGTCTAATGACCAGCGAGGACCCCGCGGAGGAGCTGGACCTCGAGGCGGTCGTGGTGGCCGTGGTGGTGGTGGTATCCGAGAAGCGCGAGCTGGACCTCTTCGATCCAACGGATCCGCTGCTCAACAACAGCCCGCCTCTGCCGATGCCGAGCCTACAACCCCCACAGTCGAAGACGACGGCTGGAGCACGGTAACCAGCAAGAAGGGTCGCCAGGGACGTGCGATGGCACCTTAGAATGCGTACATATCGCCTCGTTTCTCTACGGTTTGACGATTGAAAATGCTCGTTTTAGGACGTGGGCCCTTCAACTCATAGCACAAGAGTAGCGACCACACCTTGGACGTGGCAGTTTCTCTTGCGAATGACACCCATCTCATACACAGTTGCAGGCGGTAGTTTTTCCAGTCATGAACAAGACTGGCTCAAAACGTGACGCATGTTTTTCTCATTATCCTCGACAATCTAGCATTGAAGGTTAGATTGCCTAGGGCATGGACTTTTTTCTCCGCCTCGGTTCTACTGACCACGGCATCCTGTTTACCTCGTCTGACCGCCAAACGTTGGACTCATGATCAATCTCCATGTCCGCTTCACTCGTTTGGGGGCAGGGAGAGCATTTTTGAGCATTTGACCTTTGGCGTTCCGAGACAAAAGCAAAAAGAATGGCGGCGAATGGATGGATGAATGGACGGATGAAAGGACGGAAACGTGGCATGCATTTAAATGATCACAGCTCTTTTTATCTCTTTATGCTTTTTTTATTTCCTTTTTCGATTTCCCCAAAAACGTCTCTGTTGCGTGTTGACGAAGGGATGCGGGTGAGAGGGAGGGCCTGTCAAAAGTTGCTTGTTTTATCGAGCAGCAACGCAGTTCGTTTTCCTTACTTAGACTTGGCAATCATGATGAGACGTCGACACATGAACTCAGACGTGTATGCTAGGCGGTTTATGGGATCAATGAAATGTACTGTTGTTTATTTCTAATGGCTTGGTGTCTGATGATGTTTGTTTTCGAACGAGATGGCCCGGGTGAGGATGAGGCGTGTGATTATAGACGACTAATGAGCACATGATTTCCCCTCTCATGTTGATGCCATCCCATTACCGTTCGATATGCCATGCCGTAGGTAGCCTGGATTCACCTACTCGCCTCATTCTCCTTCCACAATGTATATCCTGCCAAGACATTTCTCTTGACGCCTTCACTCACAAACTCCAGCTTTGTCCCGTCCCTGAACTTGTTTTGTGTCGCCTCCTCCTCCGTCACCCACGCAAATTCTACATGCTCATTCTCGTCAATCTTGACTTCCCCGCAGCTCTCTACATCAACCCAGACTGTCAACTTTCCCCAAACCCCATCATCAGCGCGAAAGACAAGCATGTCGTACAGGATTTCCAGGTCCTTTTCCAACGGGTCATCTGGCACTGGTCCTGTAGCGGGGGATATCCCCACGATACCTTTTACAGTCTTTGCACGTAGACCTGCCTCCTCCCAGAGTTCTCTCACGGCTGCGGCAATGAGGTCGTCGTCAGAGTCATCGACGCAACCGCCAGGGACTTCCCATAGTAAAGGCCAAGAGTCGTGAGGTGCGCGGCGGAGAAGCAGGATCTCGCCTTGGGCATTGGTGACGAGAGCACCAGCGATGAGATGCTGGATTGGGGGGTGAGCGGTGCGGAAAGCCGCTGGTGTAGAGAAGAAGGCGGAGAGGGATGGTGGTTTTGTATACGACAGTGGGGGCGAGGGAGATCCTGGCGGCATGGTGAAGGTGTTGGTGGTATTGAACTGCCCTTTAAAAATTGCGTTGAATTCGGGTGTACTGTTGACGTGAGGGGATTTATATGCAGCACTTGATGTAGTTGTGGCTGATACCTGATTTAGGCTCCGAGTTGAGGGTGATTGGTCAAGTCGAAATCAACGGAAATATCGTCTCTAAATGTCAGTGAGTAGACACTATATGAAGTGAAGATGTATAGTACCTTCCTTGAACAATTCGTAGAAAGATTCTATGTGGATAGAGTACAAATAAAGCGACAGCTGTAAACTCGCAGTGGTTGCCGTAACAAGTTGGTTCAGGGTAAGACTGATGAAGTCGTGTTTATGAGTCTACCAGCTCACCACTGATGGGGTAGGTAGTCCGTCAAGGCATCCTCTGTTAATTTCCAGGCTGCAGCATCAATTCCACCGTATACTACACGAACTTATGCCTGGTCGTAGTTATCCATTGCCAAATATTGGCCAAATCATGTGTAAGTATTCTTCCAAAGCTTACAGCTCCTCTACCTGTAGCCTCGCACAGCGGTTATAGTGTCCCCATATACTCCAGCTGTATTCTGTGAATCAACGCCTCTAGTCAAGAGTCCTCGATCTCAAACGCCCAAATCCAGACATGTATCAGTCAATCGTACATCCACCCGCTTATTAAAAAGGCACGCGTGCTAACCCAAACCCCCAAAAGCAGAGAAACGAATCATCATCATCGAGACGCCCAGATTATGACATCTTGGCGCCCATCTCTTCCATTCCATACTCGTCCCACTCGTCATCGCCCCCAAGCTTTCTGCCTACCCAGATACCAACAGCTGTCATAAGACTGCCTACGAGGAACCACCCCTCAAACCAACCATCCACAAAGGCAGGGCTCAAAGCACCTCGCAATACGCTTCCCACAGCCGAGCCCAAGGCAGAAGGCAATTGGCTGCGCAGAAGAAGAGAGGCCGAGATAACATACGTCGCCGCGATCTGTCCAACGACCAGCGCCAGGTTCGCTTGAGCTTGACGGAGTAGACCAGGTGTCCATTTGGCAAACAAGTGGAACGTCTGAACGACGCTGTTGGCGCTCGCAAGAAGGATAACACCGCTGAGGGCGAAGCTGATGAGACGTGCCCATGCAAGTTGATCAAGCTTGGGGTCCCAATGGCGTGCAAGAATACTCAGAAATCGGTTGATAGGGTCCGTATTGGCAAAACTCGATGTAGGCGATGATGCTCGGCGAATGGTTGTGATTGTAGTTGCACCAATACGGTACAGACAGTACAAGCTGAAGAGTTGGGAAGGAATGAGAAGAAGTCGTCCAAGGGACGTAGAGGCGCGGACTGCGGCTGCTCGGTGACTCTTGAGCATACAAACTCCTGATGCCAAATTGGCCTCCATAGTCTCAAGACCAGCGATTTCAAGACGCAGTGATCGCATCTCTGCCTCATCGCCAGTTGGACCACGCAGAGACCCCATAACTTTACCAACGAGGCCACTGCCCTTTGCTGATGTTCCATTCTGGGCCCCACATGTCTTTCGTTCTAGAAACTGCAGACGATGGCGCTTGGTGAGAAGCATCTCATTTGCTGTATCCAGGCCGGCTTGTTTCCTCGCAACATCGACGTCTGTGACAGGTCGCTTCCGCTGAGCGGTAAGATCCATAAAAGCGTGCCAAGGAGAAGAAACAGCGGCGAATCCGGATAGAAGGGCCATTAGTGAGATACCAACGACACCAACACGCTCCAGACACCCACGTGTCAACGTCTCCGAGAGGCTTCCATTTCCAATACTTGTCTTACGCATTGCGCCTTCAGGAACTGCCCGGCCAACAGACCAAAACGCAAACAACCACCCTACGAACAAAGCAGCTTGCAGGCCCCATGCTACTCGAGGAAATTTCCCCTTGGCAGTCCTCTGGAAGCTCCATCCTGCGCTCGTAACAACAGATCGACACTCGAGCCAAGGCACCAGCACAACCAGCAGAAATAGCAAGCTTGGGACCGTTATTCTCAAAGCCAAATTCCTCGAATCCGCATTTACCACCTCGATGATTTCATCCATGATCAGCGCTCCCAGAGTAGCAGCCAATCCCACTGTAATACCAAATGTCCATGCTGCGCCACGCCGTCTCCAGCTCTTGGCACCATGTTCAGCGTGTACTTGTCGTAGGCACGCGGGTGCATGTGGAGGCAGTACATGATCTTCTCCGTCGCGAGTTTCAGAATCAGTGCTTAATCGAGGAAAAACGTGACGGACGACGAGAATAGATGTCGATACGCAGATAAAGAGGAATGGTAGGGCGGCGATGGAAGAGGCGAGCGTGACAGGGCGAGGCTGTATTTCGCAGGCGTCTTCGCCGCAGCGTGTAAAAGGCCACATTATTAGAATCTTGTATCGTCGTTGATGTGATAATTCGTTGTCGTCTTACTTTTCGACGTTGGCGCGGGGCCAGAGGGGTATTTGTTGTATATATCCCCTTTGTATTTCGTATTATCAAGGGTTGTTATTTTAATCAGCGTCAGCGGCGCGGCGCAGCGAATCCTCCCTTGAGATGGTATCGTAGGAGAAGGTAATCGCCGAATTGGTTTGCGTCGAATTGAGACCCTTGAGCCCCTCGTAGCGTCTTTGCGACAACTGTGTCAAAGCAGTCAGGCCCAACGACGTCACTTTGAGGGTCTCTTCCTTTCACTTTTCGTCTCTTGGCAATTACGAATTAATTCCTGCCGATCATCTGGGAACTGGTGTAGTCTTTAACGTTTTCGCATCCGTAGGTAAACGTTGAGAATGGACTCGATGCTTGAGATTAGCCCCCTTGTCTGGGTCTGGAATTAGCAATGGTGGCTTACGTCGTTGCACTCGTTTCCCTGTAACGTGCCTGTGTCGCGCAGATACCCAAAGACGCTTGAGTGCCTCAGGCAGAAGTCCATACCTGATCAAGGGTCCTTCTTGCGACAACGTCAGTGTGACAGACTTGTTTCTAATATTGATTGCATATGCACACGCTCAGACGCTCTATCGAATCACAAACTTTCATCTCACCTTGAAGCACGACCGTGATGCGAAATCTCATTTAACACATGTCACAGATAAAAGTCAAGATTGGGATAGGACCGCATAGTACCACCCAATTTTAGAATTGAAACACTTTATCGCTGCTGTATTATCAAGATACGCTATTTTGCATCTGTCGCTATTTCACTTGATCCATCTTCAACAAGTAGAGTGAACACTGGCTGCGCATTGCCCTTAGACGAAACACTTAATCAACGTCTCTAGCAACGTTTCCAGCAACGTCTCGAAAAGCACCCGCAGAGTTACGCAGCAGCATTCATAAGGCTTTATTGCTTGCGCAAAGCTCCTGGAAAATGACCATGGTTCAGTTGCTTGATATGAGCGATTGCCGCCTCCACGATTGTCGGCGTTGCCTTCGTTGTTAGTGTTTCCAATAGCAGTCGGCCCTTGTTCTTGTGATCTTGGGCTATGACTTCTCGGTATAGGGTATTGTGACTGTGACAAACAATGGCCAATTGATGATTCCGTGACAGCGGGCAATTCGAGACCCGGAGTTGGAACTGGCAAAGCGCTGGAGGAACCCATCGACGTATCAGGAGGCTGATTGGCAGGGTGGCATTTGTCTTCGCCCTTCAACTTAGTAGAATCTTTATACTCGTCGTTCATATCCTCAGGATGCGTAGAGCACATGGTCTGCTGAGAAGTGTTATCTAGCTGGACGGATTCCAATGAGTGAAACTCTTCATCTGGGCGATGCGCGCAGCACTCATGAGTTTCCATTCGCTAGAGTTCAATTTCTTTGCGTGTCATAACACAAACTTGAACAGGTTCCTCTTGATAGCTGGACGCTAACCTGCATGTGTGCTCCAGATGATGCGATGAATGTAGTGGCATGGGCTCGCGTAGCATGCTTCCAATATCTTCGTCTCCCTGGCTGTTGGTATACTTGTTACTGTCTGTTGCTAGTTTCTGTTCGCCATTCATCTTCTATGATGCGCCTTTCTGGGCCGGCGGGGTATCATCATCCTCCTCAAGTTCGTCGTCCACCTTCATCTTCAATGCTGCTGCTTCGCCAACTTCCATCTTGTGGAGCTGTTCAATCTTTTGCTGATCAAGAGCTTGCTGCCCGCTAACAACTTCGAATTCTCCAGAATCGTCGTCGTCGTCATCATCATCGCTTTCAGTAGCCGCACTGCCATCATCCCTAACGGCCGGCTGATTCTCCGCATTTTCATTGACAGTGCTGGTACTTGCCAGGGCAGGAGCTTTAGTGTTGCGTGCGTTGTGGTTGAGAGGTTTGATCGTAGGGTCGAAAGCTGCAGGAAGTCCAAGTGCACGTGCGACTTGGTGAGCCTCTTCATCGGGAGAGTTATGAACCTCGAGCTCGTAAGTGCTGCTTGCCTCGCTGTCGGCTTCGTGCTTTCCAGCAGTGGCAGCCAGCATGCTCACATAGGTCTGTCGTGCAGAGTCATTGGCACGCTTGGCCTTCTTCTTGATACGCTTTTCTGTAGGTCGAACCACAATAACAGGGACGGGCGAGTACTGGAGACAATATTTGGAAAACGAGTTACGTGTGTTCACCAAGCCTTGTAGGCCACCGAGGGTGCGTCCTCTGGTACCCACAATCAACATTGCTGGTTGATACATTTGAATCTGCGTTTCCGTCAGTTTAGACCTTCGATAAGCAATATCGTGCTCAGACTTACCAGGACCTGAAAGGTCGTGTGTAATTTTCCAACGGCGTATTCCAGAACGATGTTGATGGCCCTGTTATTGCCATTTCGGTCGAGAATACCCCGCATGACAGCCTGCGCATCATCTCGATACTGCTTGTCCGAACGCATTTCCTTCTCGACAACGCGCACGCACACAACTTCGTCGCCGTCATCGACAAGTTCCTCGAGAAGCCACTGCAACGCATAGTCGGAGTAGGCATGCTCGTCAACTCCGACCATAAAGCATCGTGACCTGCGTCTTGCTTGGTATCCTTTGTGTCGAACATTTAATGTGAACGAGATTGCGTTATTCTTGGTCGGTTCGCCGGTTGGAACATTGTCAAACGCGACATGTTTCTGGAACCTATCAGGTAATGTCTTGGTTAGTGTCGCCATTGTTATGCAAAAATGCCACAAAGTCAAGTCTTGGAGTTATAACGACGAGTTTGAAAGATGATTGGAGAATGAGAAGGGGAGGTGTTTAAGGGAGGAAAGAGTCCCAATGAAGAGTTTCACCACGAGAATCAAGAACTCTGCGGGAATTTGGGGGCTGACGATTTAACGAAAGTGGCTGTGAGGAAGAACGATGGCCTGACGATCCAGACCAAAGCGACGACGTGAGCAAGACTACGGAGTAGGTAGGCGAGGGTCATCCATCCCCACGTCTACTGTAAGGTTTGTAGCAGACAGCGGGGTAACCGTAATTGATAGTGGGAGCTCAGTGGTGGAGTCCAAAGTTTGTTGCGAGGAATGGCCTGGGCCACGCAAATCAGTTCCACCCAACCAGGGCAAGGATGGGTCTTTGCAATGCGGTGTCTTGGTCTTGGAATCATGCTACAACTTGTAACTGATGCTGGAAGCAGTCCTAGTCCTGGTAGCCACCACGATGTTTCCATCCGCCCTGGCTGAACAGTCCGTCATTGATTTCAAACGACATAGCCTGGTCCACACAGCATGTTGCTTGGCGCGGCGCCACCTCAATGCAACCAGGCCGCTTTGGTCCCATCTGAATGCCGCTTACACCAGTCCGTTGAAAGGATAACGACCCAGCATTGATTCCGTTTTATATATGTAGTGTTTCCCGACGAAACGGAACGTGGTGGCATATTTCGAATCGCCAGATGTTGGATGGGTATCGGGCACAGTACAGAAAAGTATCATGACAAGCGCAATCAAGACTCAGACACAACAAGTTTGATATTACAGTGCAAATGGTATTTGTAGGCGAACAGAAAATAATAAGAGAAAAGATACAACATACCTTTGATGATTAGGAGAGCTCGCACGTATGCGAGTGTTGCTCATCTGCTGCGGATTTCCTTGTGGTAGCTGGGGATTCGTCATGCGTCGAAAGGATACAGAGCCAGTGGACGACTTCCTCTGAATCATACAGTCTTTGTTTGATGTTTGGTTCTGGTTACTCTCGCGGCTCGAGCTGCGGCCGGTTCGTGGATCAGGCGCGAAGGAGATGCTCGACTTTCGGGCAGACGAGTCATCGCCGTCGCTGGCCCTAACACTAGTATTGGATCCATCGACGGTGTTCGAGTCTGGAAAGTAGTCGGCCTTTTCGGTATCGGAAGTTGAGTTTTTGGGTGGGACAGTCGTTCTAGGAGAGATGTCGGAGTCGGATCGGTTCAGTGGAGCTGGAGAGAGGGTAGATGCTGTAGCCATGTCGTCCAAGATATTGCGTCGCAAGGGATGCGATCTGGTGGGAGTGAAGGTTCGGACCGTGCTTTAAATCCGGTCGGTGCTTTTGAATGTGATCGTGTCTTGAACGAATGTGTATAAGGCTGAACGATAGTCAAAGTTGCCGATGCTAAAGCTCGACGATAAAAGCTGATGAAAGAAGATGGATAGACTTGAGACAGGATCGTTCGTGAAAGGGCTTTCTGGTTGATAGAGAAGGAAAGAGAGCTTGGGCTTGCGCAGAGTTGAGCCTCGATTAAGTTCCTACTGCCTTCCTTCCTATGTCGTAAGTGCCAAGCAAGATACAACTGCTGCCAAGACGGAGAGGCTAAGTATTTAGAGGTAAGCTTGCCTTGGCTTGGATTAGGTGCCCCCGGAAATGCAACACCGAATCAAAAGACGAGTTCGGCGGAAGGCGACGTGGGCCTGAGGACTAAAGATTGACGTCGAATGACGAGGGTTTGCGAGGAAACAAGGGAGCTTTCAATGCGGATGCGGGCGCAAGTAGATACACTGAGCTTTAGGCAGAGGCTATTCGCATATGGCGGGAACGGCGGTAGAGAAATAATGTGGAAGTGTGGAAAGGATGTCTCTACAGTTGATTTACCAATCAGCTGAGCTTGGTACTTCAAGGGAAGCAAAGACACGTATGTTGGAGGAGTGGAAATGGATTGAAAGCTGGTGGTGGCTGTGGTGTTGTAGCCTGAACTTTTCCGAGGGGGCTGAACAAAACAGGCTGAACAAAACAGGACTGATAGTGGCGGCAGAATACGAGGGAGGGATGGCGATAGATATGATGTATAAATAAAGCACAGACAATATGTATGGCTTCGATTAGAGTGAACCGTTTCTTAGTCCTGTACGAGGACGAGGACGAAGACGAGCAAAGACGGTGTGAGCGTTTGCAGTTAATCGCCTTTCCGTTGGTGGTGGAGGTGGATGGGCCCTAGGTCAGCCCAGAAACAATAAGATTTTAAGGTTATTGGGCAAGCAGCCCAACCAACGGTTTAGGATCTGAGTATCAAGACTTGGGATGATCGACAAGGACAGATATTTAGAGGAGGAAGAGCAGAGAGGTAGGTCTATTCACTAGCATTCACTCAAGACAAAAGTGTTATGATGTTCAGATAGCCGGTCTGGATCGTTTGATCGCATCAACATGGAAACAAGGGCGACAACATAACGAAGCCGAAGAAAATTAACGGCTCGGCCCTTGGTCCACGTCAGGGCTGACTGGGTGTAGGCCCGAAAAGGTAGGGAGGGTGAAATTAAACTGGGCAGCAACGGCAACAGAACTTCAGCAGCCGAGATTTGAATTATGATATATTACGAAATCTGTGCGTGTGTGTCCCGTCGAACGAGTGAGCATCTAACGGCTGAAGTAGTCAATCTACGGAAAAACAGAGAGAGATAGGAACACATGAGGTGCAATCAAGGTTCAAGATAGTCAAAGTGCAGTAAGTGTACCGCTGACGTAGTCACGGGCAAAGGCGAAAAAAGCAAGCCGTTGCAGTGCCGCTCGCCAGGGATTGGGTCGTGTGAGTATGACAACTGCAGGCCAAGACAGAGGTCGATGAACATGCGAGAAAGCATGTGCAGGTCGTGCTGAGCCATTGGCTGAATATGATGAGTCACGAACAGGGTCTTTAACATGGCTGATCTGATCAACTTGAGACTGGGAAATATACGCAACATCTTGTAACAGCACCCTAACAAACAGCAGATGGGTGGACAAAGAGGCCTCTCGTTTTATCCAGATTAGAATAGGAAATGAACAGCACACGAGCAGCCCACTCACACACACGCACACACGACAGTGACCCTAATTCCTAAAGCAAGCAGTACCGTCATGATCCCTGAGGGTTTTGATCACATGGAAACTCTTTCTCTTGATCCCTTTGGAACAAGTACAAGTAGGGCTACTTACCGGGTCTGAGATATCCACTTAATAAGGGGGCGTTTAGTTCGGCCGCTTTCCCCTCACTGTCCGTGATACCACCTTGTTTGGGCGTCCAGAAACACACAACGATATTCACTTTGTAAACGTGAAGTCAAGCTGTGTGTGTTTGCACCGCAACACCAAGTAATTGTCAATGTCTTGGCCTCGGCAACAAAGTTCCGAGTGTGAGTCTTGTCTTGGGGACCGCCAAGAGCACAGCGTACGGTAGGTATTACTGTAACGATACATGGTACATGTACACTAGCGGCGTTGAGAACCAGCTCCTTGGGCACGATTCAAACGAAATCAACCGAATCATTCAACCTCAATCCCATTCCCGCTCGCCCCGGACCCGGGCCCAGGCGGAGTTCACGCTTGGACTTCAGTGCTTCAGCGGAGAAGAGAAGCCTCGCTATTGGCGGGGCCGGCTCAGAACAGAGCCTCTAGCTCCAGCTTTTGCCATGTGTCTACCTCCACTGCTTAGGTCGTTTACGAAGAGCCGAATCAGTTTCAACTACACTAACCAGATGATGATAAGAATCAATCACTAGAGAGACAGTTCTTATGCAGGGAACCACAAGCGAGTCTTCGTTTCGTGTAACTCTTCACCGCATCGTTTGGTCGTACCAGATCAATATTGAGCCACCAGCCAGTATCCGTACATGGCCTACAGTTACAGCCAGTCAGCCTTCTTATCTAGATCACATGAGTTCTCCCTGCTCTCAACCTTCAACCATCTCCCAGAACGCCAGCCTATATTCCCTGACCTTTCGCTCCCTTTCATTCGGCCACTGCTATCTTGCAGGCTTATCGCAGGCTTCAAGTCAAACTATAATAATTTGGTTCGAGTATATATGGCTTTAACCCATAGCAGTCAGCACAGTATCAACTTGCGACATAGTATCTTCTTTGCTTATGTGTTAGAACTCAAACACGAAGTATATTAAAGTTCCAGGGGGCACAACAGTCATACGAGTAGTCATTGCGCATTTTTGGTAGTGCATAAGCAGATATAAAAAGAAAAGCTTGCTTGACTATGAGTTAGATTTATCTCTGTCTAAAAGAAAAGTGTAAGGATGATATCAACATAGGTATATGACTCCTTACTCACGAGAGCAGCGTTGCTATTCTTCAATACCTTAGTAGGTAGGATACGACAGTATTATGCTTAGGTAACAGAATTCACTATCCTGGACTCCATTTTCTTAAATCTCACACATTTAAATAAGTTGAAGTAATCTCAAAGCTATGAGTCATAATGACTAGTCTTATTACAGTGCCATACCATCACGCAATGTCTGCAGTACCAGGTGGGTCGAAAAATAATACGCACACCAAAGCTCTTTTATCACCTTGAGATACAAGGGTGACAGAAACAAAACGGTCAGATTTCTGGATGATCCACACTCTTTATTTCTGTTAACTTTGTGTGGTGTGCCATTTATATTTCGACCCACCTGAGTACCTAATGGAATGGATGTTTACTCGTTTGTCAGAGGTGACGAACTGTCCCGATGTAAGTATGGAGTAGTAGTATAGGTAGTAAGATTCTTCAGTGCACAATAGATACGTCAAAGGAAGTCAGGCTTCTTTTGTTCTTCCCATTTTTTATTGCCAACAACACCCCAACGGCGTGTCAGGCTAATGACATGAAGTGTTCATACAAGAATGCGACGTGAGCTATTGAAACCCCTGACACTCCCGAGCTGTCAGTACACCTTTCGCCATTGGCGGCGACCAAGTAAGTACACCAAGAGACGTGTCTGGAGCTATCCCACCTCTGATACTGTGCAAGTTCTAAATACGTAGGGAACGCCAGCCAAGTAGCCAGGTCTCGTGGATCATGCCGCAAATCTTGCAACCCACCAGGAAATCGAATTGAGACCAACTTGTCAATGCATCTTTGCCAAAGTAACATATTCATGATTACAACTGAATGTCTGACATGATTCGAATGGCAATGGATAACTTAGGACCATGATATTGATTAAACGACTTTTGATTCCTTTTATTCTTCGTTGCCTTTTTTACAGGCCCTCATACCTCTAGGAGGAAGTCCCATATCTCCGCCGCACATACAGCCAAACCTGAGAAATTCCCAGACTCATGCACGAGCATCACCAACTCCGAGACGCCTTTGCCATGCCATGCATCCTATCAAGTCGGCCTGCATAACCCCAGGTATTCTGCTGAACCTGGGCCGTTTAGGAGTAGTCAGCCCCACTTCAGCGATTTATGCGCTGTTGGGCTTGAATCGAAGACCCCGATAAATTGTGAGAAAAGTGACTAGCCAATTCTCTCTGTGGCACCTCAGTTGTAAGTGCGGGACAGGTTTCGGAGATACCAGTCCACAAGCTTTCGGCCGACCTTGGCCTCGGAAATGTGAATAAGATCCTGGTATATAATTAGCCAATTGTTCATGCTGTTTTAGATTGTTCAACTTACACCTTGGAGAGCATAGTCAAGGTCGCTGACGTTGACAAGCTCACCCTCGAGCAGACCCCGATCTTGCCATCGCAGCTGCTTGGTGCGCTGCTTGGTCACCAGGAGCCATGATCGGAGCTCCTCGGGCTTCACCTCGAGGAAACCAGCGAGCTTGTTAAGGTCCATGGTGGTGTAGAGGCGGAGGTAAGACTTGATAGTGGGGCTCCACATGTTGGTCTTAACCTCGTCCATGAAGACAGCGAGGTGGTGCTCGACGGGGTCGATGTTGGCCTCAGGGTTCTCGAAGTCGGGGAAAACGGGAGAGATGAACTTGGGGCACGCTGTGCGGAAGAGCTCCTCGAAGATGGGCAGGGACTCGGGGCCGCCTCGCTGGAGCTTGAGAAGCTGGTCGCCGTACTTCTCACGAAGAGCGCTGTGGATGGTGTCGTCCAGACGGGTAGGCTGGAAAGCGACACAGATGGCGATCAAAGCGTACATCTGCTCGTTCTTCTTGGTGATAGAGTCGTACTGGGCGCTCTTCTGGAAGTTCTTGGTCCTCGAGACGTAGATGAGGATGTGGCTGAACATGCGGATGGCATCGGCGTAGCGGTGCTGCATCATGTAGGCGAAACCCACATAGTAGTAGGTGGTGAAGTGGGCAGCCATGACACGGGCGAACATGGCCTTCTTGTTGAGCTCGATGTCATCGAGGGTCTTGAGAGCCAGGCTGAAATCTCCCAAAAGACAGTGGACTCGGAGGAGACCAATGATGGAGAAGTAACCCAGCATCTTGTAGAGGTTCTTGGAACCGTAGTCGCCGGCAACAGCCACGGGGTCCTCATTACGCTTCATGGCGGCGAGCTGCTCGGTGATCTGGGATCGCTGGATGAGGGAGTACAGGACGTTCAGGACACTGTAGCAGCCCCATGTGTTGGGGTTCTCGCGGAGAGCCTGACGCTCCTCCTCGTTGGTTGTTTGGCGGGCAATTCGCATACGGTAAGAGGAGAAAGAGTTGAACTGGTAAATGAACTCATCGATAACATCCCAAGCCCAGTAGTACTACAGAGGTATTGATTAGCCTACAGCCAACCCGATTTACGATTTAGGAAGACCAACAGAAGGGGGCTCAAGATCGACAGGGCCCTCGGAGTTAAGGATAAAGTGAAACAAGCTGCAGTAGGCATCGTAACTCTGGAACTTGGCCTCGAGAGGCGCCTGGAAGTCGAGGGGCTGAGCAGCCTGAACAAGTCGGGCCTGGATATCATCGGTCTGCTGGGCAAGGTTCAAGGAAGTGGTGCGGCTGAGATCATCACCATCCTCATACTGAACTTGCTCCTTGTACTCGGCCACCAGAGCCTCCTCCTCAACGTCGCTGTCGTCATCGATGGCGCGGGCCGGAGCCACGCCGTTTTGGTAAGTAGCCATCGTTTCGAGTGCCGTAGATTTCGAGTCGCGCGTCGTCTCGCTCGTCTCGTCGTCGCGGTAAGAGGGGGATAAATTTTCAAATGCGATTTTTTTGGTGAACTAGGGCTTCCTTCCGTTTGGCGGGCACAACACACGCGGGGTTAATGCTTAGTCATGCGGATTTAGTGGGGTGTGTCAGTTTCGAGAAATGCAGCCTCTCAAGCTATAGTGAAATGTTGCTGGGCATAGAGGAACGGGTTTTGGAGTTTCTTGGGTCTTTTTTCGAGTATGTATGAGTCATTCTTAGTCGGTTTGCAGATTTTCTGAGCAAGAAATGCATGATGGAGACTGGATTTGCTGACCATCTCGTACAGTTACGATTAGATTAGTCACATAAAGAAATCCGCCCGAACAAACTATCTTTTACTCAAATGCAAAGACAATTCTTCACTTGGTACTGCAAGATTTAAAAGACCTCGAGGACTTTGTTTTTTGTATATCGGAGACAAATTTGTATTCTAACCTATATTCAGATCAAAATCTGCTCTGCGTCTTTCAACCCCCACCATCAACATCACATTGCCTACCCTACTATCAAAGTCACTGGCGTCATAATGCCTGTCGTCACTCCAGATAAGCTGGCAAGTCTGCAAAGACAGTCCAACGATATTCGAAATGTGAGTTTAAGATGAGATTTAACCCCGTATCCAGTCTAACATGATCGTAGATTTGTATCTTGGCACATGTTGACCATGGCAAAACCTCACTTACCGATGCTCTACTGGCCACAAATGGCATCATCTCACCGAAGCTGGCGGGAAAGATCCGTTATCTTGACTCCAGACCTGACGAGCAGACTCGAGGAATTACAATGGAGTCATCTGCTATCTCACTCTACTTTGCTATGCGAAGGAAGGCAGCCGCCGATGCTGAACCCGAGGACAAGGAGTACCTCGTCAATCTGATTGATTCACCTGGTCATATTGATTTCAGCTCAGAGGTATCCACAGCATCAAGGTTATGTGATGGCGCTGTCGTTCTTGTCGATGCAGTCGAGGGAGTCTGCAGTCAAACGGTCACCGTGCTTCGCCAGACATGGACCGAAAAGCTAAAGCCCCTGCTTGTCATTAACAAGATAGATCGACTTGTAACAGAACTCAAGATGACCCCCGGAGAGGCTTATGTCCACCTGAATAAGCTACTAGAGCAAGTGAACGCTGTACTAGGAAGCTTCTTCCAAGGCGAGCGTATGGAAGAGGATCTCAACTGGAGAGAAAGAATGGAGGAGCGAGTTACCGCAGCCACAGCAGCAAAGGAATCAGCGATTGCCGACCAGGTCAACGAAACCGGAGAGGTAACGTTCGAAGAAAGAGACGACGAAGACATTTATTTTGCTCCCGAGAAGAACAATGTTATCTTCAGCAGTGCCATCGACGGATGGGCCTTTACTTGCAGACAATTCGCTGCTATGTATGAGAAGAAACTTGGCATCAAGCGTGGGGTCATGGAAAAGGTTCTATGGGGTAACTTCTACCTGGATCCTAAGACGAAAAAGATTCTGGGCTCGAAGCATCTTAAGGGGAGAAACCTGAAGCCCTTGTTTGTGCAGTTGGTTCTCGAGCCAGTATGGACTGTCTATCAAGCAACAGTAGGTGGTGATAATGGCCAGGGAGATCGAGAACTACTCGACAAAGTCACCAAGTCCCTCAACATCAAGATCACTCCTCATATGCTCAAGTCTCGCGATTCAAAACTTCTCATGACAACCGTTTTCGCAAATTGGCTCCCTTTGTCAACGGCACTATTGGTTTCTGTTATTGAGTCTTTGCCATCCCCTCCAACTGCCCAAGCCGCCCGTATCCCCGAAATGCTTGAGGAGTCTCCAGGATATGACCACATTGACAACACTATCAAAGAGTCTATGGTTTCGTTCAAACATGAAAAGTCGGACCCAGTGGTTGCGTATGTCAGCAAGATGGTTTCTATTCCTGAAAGCGAGCTTCCTGAGAACAAGCGACGTACTGGAACTCAAATGAGTGGAGAAGAGGCACGAGAACTTGCGCGAAAGAAGAGAGCTGAAGCGGCCAGAGCTTTGGCTGAAGCTGGTGAAAACAATGTTGACAACATGGTATCCTCAATGGATGCCATCAACCTTGACGACTACGCCCCTGAGTTGGAGGAGAAGAAGGTTGACCCCGAGCACCTCATTGGCTTTGCTCGCATCTACTCTGGAACTCTGTCTGTTGGTGATAAGCTCTATGTAATTCCTCCCAAGTGGTCGCCTGCTGAACCAGACGCTGCTCCTGGTCCTCAAGAGGTTACGGTCACTGCGCTTTACATGCTGATGGGGCGAAACTTGGAGGCGCTTGACTCGGTTCCCGCTGGCTGTGTCTTTGGTATCGGTGGACTTGAGGGTAAGATCCTCAAGTCGGGCACCTTGTGCAGTCGTCGCGAAGGTGCTGTCAACCTTGCAGGCGTCACAATGTTGGGCAAGCCTATCGTCCGTGTCGCGCTGGAACCTGTCAACCCTGCTGATCTCGACAAGATGATTCACGGCCTGAAGCTTCTTGTGCAGAGCGATCCTTGTGCCGAGTATGAGCTTCTGTCCAGCGGTGAACATGTCTTGCTGACTGCCGGTGAACTGCATCTTGAGCGATGCTTGACTGATCTCCAGGAGCGATTTGCTCTCTGTGATATCCAACCCGGTGCTCCCATCGTTCCCTACCGGGAGACGATCGTTAGAGCCGAAGAGATGCGACCTCCTGTGAACAAGGAGCTGGGCCGTGGTGCCGTCTTTTCTACAACAAGCTCGAAGCAAGTCAATATCTCACTCCGCGTGGTACCAATTCCTGGGAAGGTCACCGATTTTCTCCTGAAGAATGGTGACGCCGTTAAGCGAGTCTACGACCGCAAAGCTAGAGCAGAAGGAGAGGAGGAAGAAATTGCTGCCGAGGCTGATGTTGCAGCTGGAAATACTTTGTCCGTGGAGGACTTCAAAAAGCAACTTAAGGAGAAGCTAGAGAAGGGCAAGGGCAGGGATATTTGGAAAGATTCTATTGATAAGATTGTGGCCTTCGGACCTCGACGAACTGGCCCCAACCTGCTCATCGATGCTACTGCGGATGGTATTTTCTCCAAGGCCTTTGCTACTGACAAGGTTGTGGAAACTGCTCCTCGTGCAGATGAGTCTCTTCACCCTAGTCATCTTACCGACAAGATCTCCTACGCTTTCCAACTTGCCACGGCTCAAGGCCCTCTATGTCATGAACCCCTCCAGGGTGTCGCCGTCTTTGTCGAGGACGTCTCTCTGAATGTTGCTGAAGACGATGCCCCAGTTCGAGACACACTAGGACGCCTGACGGGTGAGATTATTAGGACATTCCAATCTTCTCTCCGTGCAGGTTTCATGGACTGGTCTCCTCGCCTCATGCTCGCCATGTACAGTGTCGAGATTCAAGCATCTACAGAAGTCCTTGGCCGTGTGTACGATGTGCTGACCCGCCGCCGTGGACGAGTCAACGCTGAGCTCATGAAAGAAGGCACACCTTTTTTCACCATTCAAGCCCTGGTCCCTGTGGCCGAGAGTTTCGGATTCGCAGATGAGATGCGTAAGCGTACCAGTGGCGCCGCTCAGCCGCAGCTTATCTTTGCGGGCTTTGAGATCCTTGACGAAGATCCTTTCTGGGTACCTTTCACGGAAGACGATCTTGAGGACCTTGGTGAGCTGGCAGACAAGGAGAATGTGGCTAAGCGATACATGGATGGTGTGAGGAGGAAGAAGGGACTGCTTGTTGAGGGAAGAAATGTGGCTACTGACGCCGAAAAGCAAAAGACACTGAAGAGGTAGACAAGGTTTCGGGTGGACAAGTCAAGGGAGAATACGGATCAAACATGCATATTATGATACGGGCTGCTATTGACTGGGATAATATGTGTGTATGTGCTCGTCAGTTGCAGAAGTGACAGTGTAAAATGGGCCTCGATGATGCATAGAGGTTATCCTTGGCCCAACATTAGTCCAGGCACGAACCGTCGGACTCAGTCCTTGAAGAAGTCAAGACTGGGTGGGTTTGGCAAATAGTCTTCGGAGTAACCAATCCGGTTATGGAGCTTGGTAGATCCAGCAAATCGAGATTCTCCCTTGATCTCATTTCTGTTCTCATCGAGATTCTCGTAAAGCACTCGAATAACCAGCAAACGATCTCGAGCTCAGGAGTCCTCAAAAACTCTTCTGGCGGCCGATGTCCTGTAGGTTCCAAGTTTCTGACATGCAGGTTTCTGAGAGGCTTCAACCACGCAGTCATAGAAGTTGAGGTCTGGTGGTGCCTGAGCCAACAGAGTCTCCCCGTCTCCCCTGGGACTAAGACAGTCTTCCATTGTGAGCACACGTTGTACACGTTTTGCGGTGTCTCACCACCCAGGTCGGGATCCGTCTCTCCTCGCATAAATCCGCCGGTGGCTAAGCTGAGCCTCTTCTTATGCGAGGCGACGATTTATGATGAGATTCTCATGCGAAGCAGAAGCAACAGAGCTGAGACTAGTCCCAAAGACTTCCCGCGAAGCGGCTGAGACTCCCTTTGGTACCAAACTCCACCAGTTGATCTAGAGGCGTTTGACCTGTCAACTGCGAGAAGAGAGACTATCACATTTCGGCCCCTGGAGTGTCTCAAATCGACTCCCACACACTCGGCACTTGCTCCACGATTTCGGCAGCTAGCGACGAGCCGCGCATCCCCGGTGGATATTTATTGCTTTTGTTTGTCTTTGCCCCTGCCACGAAACACGACGGCCCGTCGGGCTTTTCCCTGTTGGGATTAATCGCATCCGAGAGATTCTTTTGAGCCACCAAGATTTGCTTTTCCAAAAAATGTCTTTTTTTTTTCTCTCTTCTGGTGCGCGAAGTGAGGGAGAGAGACGCTGGAGGCTGGCTTGAGAAACATCCGATGGAGCTTACTTGCGAATCTAGAGATGGGGGGGCCCTAAAAGAAGAAAGGAAGAGCATGTCCGAATTTGTTTGGACGCACAGATTCAATTCCAAGTTAGGGAGTCCGCATTGTAGTTCTTGTCATATATCGCCGACTTCCCATCCCAAGGGACTGGTTCTGGCTGTTGTGCTTCATTTGTTGGTCGTACATAGTATGTACAGATAGTCTGCAGTTCATCATGGATTCCTCGACATTTCTGCAAGAGCAAGCTGCTACGATGCAGAATCTCAACACATTCAACATCGAGGCCTTTTCATTACTTGGAATTGCCGTGTTGGTGACTGTTCTGCGGTGTTACGTTCGGATCAGTACTGTTGGTTGCAGGAACCTCTGGGCGGATGACTATCTTGTCATTCTAGCTGTCGTGAGTCTTGATCCTATCCTATTTCCATGAGGAGTGCACTGATAGTTGTAGGGAATATATGCTATCGAGGTGGCTTTGGCATATTCTGTTGGAAACATTGCCTACGGATTGGCGAACAACTCCATCACAGACGAAAAGAGGGCTTCTCTACAGTCTGGCGATGTCGAATACCAGCTTCGGTAGGCCATTGCCAAACACGAATCATCGCCTGAGTACTAATGAACACAGAGTGCTCGGCTCAAAGATCCAGATCGGCTTGTGGACAACCTACTCCTCCCTTCTGTGGATACTCAAAGCTGCCATGTGCACCTTTTACTACCGGTTAACAAAGGACCTCGAGGGTTACCGAATACGAGTCATGATTGGCTTTGCTATCATAGTCACCTCTTTCGTTGTTATCCAGATGAATTTGTTGCTGAGTTGTCGCTCTTTCGACCACTGGTGGCAGATCTACCCAGACCCAGGCACATTTTGCCATGCTGCCATCTCACCTGGTCTGATATGGACATGTCTCTCTTTCAACCTGGTCACAGACCTTTACCTTATAATGATACCAATGCCAATGCTTTGGAAGGCTGCTATGCCCTGGCCTCAGAAGGTTGGGCTTATCACCCTCTTCAGTTGCGGGCTGTTTGTCACAATGGCTGCTATCCTTCGCGTTGTCCATCTTGTAGCTGTGAGTATTCCCTCCCACAAGTCATTCAACACATATCTGACAACAATAAGAACCCCATCAACGGTGCACAGCTTGCCGCTTCCTGGGCAGTTCGCGAGACCTTTGTCGCTATAATGACGACAAATATCCCCATGTTGTTTCCAACCTTTAAGAGATGGGTAGTTCCCATTGTTGAAAGAGCTGGCTCATCTTTGGGGCCTTGGGGTACCCCTCAAAACACCCTCGTAGACTCGAGATTCTCTGCAAGGTTCTCCGTAGATGCTTGGAGGCGAAAGCACCGAGCATCATCCCGTACCCAATCTATCGCGACTTTGTCCTCCAACAGTCCTGACCAAGGCCGCAATACTGATAGCATTGGCTTTGCTTACAACGCCCTCGACTCAAGCATTAAGCGGCCTGAAGCTTCTCAGTCATCATACAAATCTTCTGTTGTCCGCTTCTCCAGCATCGAAATTACGGCCCAGCCTGATGCGGACCGTACAAATGGTCGGTTGAGCACCAGAAGTGATACTTCCACGATTTCCTGGTCTGAAACATTGATCAACTCACCTCGAACTGAAGGGACTGAATATCTCCTCGAAGACATCCACCATGATGGATATAGCAAAAACGTATAACGCCTTTGTCCAAGAAAATCGATAATGCCTTTGTCCTCAACGACTTTATGACAAAGATGATCACGCTTTGTACGGAACTTACATGATTATGATCTTATGTTAACAAAAATAGATCAAAAGCTTTTAGATTTGTATTTGGGTTGGTCTGGGGTTTTCTCTAAAAATCATTAGGAGTTAGGTTTACTAAATTCGAGGTATGGAGGTTATATTAGGGTGTGTCATGCTTTGTTGCACGCACCATGTTTCATAATTTTATTCAATTATATTCAATAAGAGTATTATATACTACTTTATTTGACCAAGGTCCTCGCTTATGATACTTGCACATGCTCACTGACTAGAAATTGCTCAATATCATATACCAGCCCGCTTCGATACTGTGATTCAAGCTTCTGATACACCGACGTCTGATCAAGAGGAGGCTGTGAACATTCTGCACAATACGCTGGTTTTCGACTGATACTGCCTTGGTGTGTCTGAAAATATCAAGGTGTTTTGGCAACCGAAATAATGAAAGAGCGTATGTTGCAGCAGTCAGTTTTGACAATGTGAAAGAAAAAACTTACATGTAATTAGACATAAAGACGTCTTTCACATCATTGAACAGTGTAACAATGTCAACCATCAAAGACTCCAAAATGTCAGAGAATCAGCAGGTCCAAGCTCGAACACTTTGTATTTAACAGTCGAGAACACTTCTTGTCGGGTATACTCCAGTACCGTTTCAAAGACAGCTGGAATACACAACTTACAATGGTTACTACACGTTCCAAAGCAAAGACTGAAGCTGCTATCGCAGCTGCTCAAAAGTCACAAGGCATGCCAATTAGACTGGAGTCTTCTCCGCTCGTTCTAACGCCCGCCGCGTCTACAAAGAGAAAGCGAGCCAGAGCAAGCGACGACAGTCCAATTCCGTTCAAGATTACAAAAACAGAACACTTCCGCCCTCAACATCCTGCTTGGTTATCTGAACTCATTGATGAAGAGGCTGACGAAACCTCTTCTAGGTCAGACCATGAGGGCAATGGAGAGCCATTGATTATTGAGGAAGAGTATGAAGAGGAGCCTGATTTTCATGTCAAGTCATTCGGCCAGGACACTTTCTCCAAGGGTTGGTCAAAGACTGAAGTCGACAGAAACCTCGAGTACTTCCAGGCCTATCCTCACGACCGAGCTTCAACTCTATGCGAATCTCACTTCCTCAAGCTTGCAAAGTCCTGGTACGCCCGACGCTTGCCCATGGTCAGTGAACAATTACACAACATTCTTAAGCTCAACATGTCTCCAAATCCTGATTTTTCCGACTTGGCTCTTCCCATCAATAAAGACACATGGAATATCATGACTTTTGAGGAGTTCAAGAGCGAGTTGGTACGGAAGATGAAAGACGCCATGAGACGGATGAATGAGGATCGCACGCGAATTCTTGCCCTCACTTTTTCACAATATCTTTGTGAACTTGGTTGTAGGGAGAACCAGATGAAGTGCTCACAATGTGCCCCTGGCGATCATAGCGAAGACTCTACAGGCAACTCTGTTGACCCGACTCATCCACCTTGCTCAACAGAACAACTGGAGCGGTATACTGGTGTACTCCTCAGTATCAGATCCCGACATGCTGCTAGTATCCTCCACTGTGGTCACGACTCACCTACGCTGATTTTGAGGGGCGAGTCCGGAGATTATGTTGAGTGCGACGATTGCTTTTACATCCAGAATGCACCTGAAAAGTCCGATATGAAACCATTGAATATTGCAGTCAAAATAGCAGGTACCCGCATCTCAGTTGAAATCGCTCCAGCCAGTATGAGTGTCAACAGCAAACTCGGGCATATCAGCGTTGGCGGCCTACATATTGTTGTAGACAACTGTGGGGAGCCGATGGTCAAATTCCGGTAGGTTCAGCTCCAGATGTTTTCCTGGGGTAGTGTAACTAACTTCATCTGTAGGTCAACCCTTTTTTCACATGCCCATGAGAGCGAAGGTCTTGATTTCCATCTAGAGGATGATATCAAGATGCTCGAATCGGGTTCAGCAGAAGACCTTCAGTGGTCTTCAGGGAATGAGCTGCATATCCAGAGTCCTAAAATTGTTGTGTCGAATAACACGTATAGGAGACCAGGAGCCTTTAGACCAACTGGATGTACTGATTACTTCGAACATTGCTCTTGTCATTAGGTACGTAGATAAATTGGAGTTTGCGTTGTATTAGTTGAAAGAACATTATGGATGGGTCCCAAACAGGGGAATAACGAGCCTTTTGCAACTAATCTTTGGTTGAGTAAGGAAATGGATAAACCACAACCAATAGAGTACAAGTAATGGAAAATAGAACATGTAAGATGGGCATTAAACAACCAATAAGGCAACCCCTTTGTATAAAGATATTCCCCATGTGATCATTCCAGGGTAACTTACTTCAGGCATCCATCTGCGGCTGAGAAGGAAAGCCCCCACGTGCCCAACGTATATCCACTGTGAAAAATCGAACCACTCAGCGCCTCCCTTCCACCGGAAGGCATACAAATCCAGGGCAGCGGACAGTTACAGTGGGGACACTGCCTAGCCCACCTAGCGGCCTCCCTACAGGCCAGGGGACCTCCTGCAGCGTGCAGGCCCCTGTCCCTACCTAGCCCCCCCAGGTCCAGCTGATGTAAGGCTTCGGAGGGCATCCACTCATTTAACGGAAGACAACCATTCAGCCATTTCGTGGTGGATGCCCGGGGCGAACTTCGCCTCGAAACTTGATCTTTGCATATCTTTGAAGTGCCACGATGCGAGACTGAAAGAGTCACGACATACTGATCAACACAAACTTACTTGCTAATATCGCTACCCAGCTCCTCTCTTGGAACTACCCAGCTTTCTAATTCTTACCTTCCTTTTCTTGTACTCTTCTTCTCTTGCACTTACCCTTTTCTTTAATCCAGTCCCACCCATTGCGCGACATTGCCGGAAGCCCGAGACCAGACACGCACACTACCGCGAACCCCTCCATCCCTGACGCAGCACAGTCAGACTCCGTCTTCGCTTCTTACGACACGTCAAACCACCAGGACTGGCCTCCTAACAGTACAAGATGCGTCTATTCGGCAACAAGAACAATAAATTCAAGATCGATCCTCCCAAGATCAGGATCGAAAAGGTTGTCGTCGACCGACCTGCCCCGAAACCCAAGCCCAAGCAACCAAATCCCGTCTTGAGCGGCTCAGCATCTCGCTCTTCTTCCTCTCACCGGCCGTCACCAAAGCCTTTGGCACGACAAGCTAGTCACTCGCCGTACCCCTCATCATCCGATGAGAGACGACTAGAGCGTAAGCGTAAGGCCCCATCCGTGTCGCGTCGATCACCAGCCAGCGACCGCATCGAGTTCGATAAAGACAGTGATGGCGAAGACGATGGGTGGATGACCCTCGACACCAAGCGACAGCGCAAGGGCACCGACGATGGCAGCTTCATCGACCCCACCCGCAAGTTGAGAAGTGCGAGGGCGTTCGAGGATCGAATGGACAGTCGAAGCTTCATTCACGCCGTTGATGTGGCTTCGCTCGAGCACAAGTGCGTACCTGTTATGGGTGCCCAAAAAGAGGAGGTGTCCATCAGATTACAATACCCCAGTCTACAACCCCGTGAGAAGTGAGTTTATACAGTCATCCCATCCCCTCAACTAAAGCTGACATTATTACAGGTATGAGTTAGTGTGGGGAAAGGACAAGATTGATGCTGTCGAAGCAAGCATCAAAGTTGTTCGTCATGTAGCCGAGACGTACCTCACCGAAGAAGAGGCTGAGCCTTTCACGAACCCCAACGGCGGTATTATCCGAAGATTGGAGAAGGCCTCCAATCGAAACATTCAGGACCTGATGGGGTTCAAGGCAGCTTTGCGCGAGTACAATGAAAAGCTTCGTGCTTTAGTCGAGGAAGGCGTGATTGCTAAGAACCTCGATAAAATGCATGAGCTCCCCCAGCACCTCGTGGCTTTCATACTCGATCAGATTTATGATCGAACAGTGGCTCTCAAGGTGGAACTACTCTCCAAATACGAGAACGGAACCGACTATGTCTATGGCGAACTCCTACACCCTTTCATCTCCAAGATCTTGGTAGAACAGACACGAATGACCTCTGGTCAGGTATTCGTGGATCTAGGCTCAGGCGTCGGAAATGTGGTTTTGCAAGCTGCGCTCGAGATCGGTTGCGAGAGTTGGGGATGCGAGATGATGGAAAATGCCTGCAATCTTGCCGAGGAGCAGAATAAGGAATTTGATGCACGATGTATGCTTTGGGGAGTCCGACCAGGCAAAGTACATCTGGAACGGGGCGATTTCCGTAAGAACTCGCATATCCATGATGCCCTCAAGCGAGCCGACGTCGTACTAGTCAACAACAAGGCGTTCACCTCGGAGCTCAACGACGACCTAGTTCGAATGTTTCTTGATCTGAAATCGGGCTGTAAAATCGTGTCGCTCAAATCTTTTGTTGCAGAGAAGAACAACAACCACAACATCAACGACGTTGGCAGCACCATCCTGGAGGTGGAGGAGTGCATATACCCCGAAGGCTATGTGAGCTGGACTAATGCAGGAGGACCTTACTTCATTTCGACGCGAAAGTAGACTATAGAAGCTTCATCAGCACGCGCAGTGGCAGAGAATACGGTGTAAGAACGATCAGGTTGGACAGACGGGCATACAGCGGGATATAGGACAAGTTCGGACTTACAGGATACTCCATATAGCACTTTGTTTTTCGTGATATCGAGCGTTATTTCTCAGATTGATATTGATCGCCATTGACAGGCAGTCGATTATCGTCCTTTTCCAAGGATAGGCTCGTTAGCGAGGTTCATAGCGTCTGCTTCCTGTGCCATCCTCTTCATCCACCTGTCCACCAATTCCTTGTTCTCTTTCTTGACCTTATCTCTTTCTTTTTCGGCCATCGACATTTGAAGGTTTAGCGCAATCATCTCATCTTGTACTTGCTGGTCTATGTGAGCCTCGGCGCTGGCATGTCTTTGTGGTCAGAACCCAAACCCAGTACTTACCTCAATGAGCTTGCGCTTTTCTCTCAGTTCATATTCCCTATCTTTTAGTCTAGTGGTAAGACTATTCCTATCCGCTGTAAGGTCTCGTATCGATTTCGTGTCGTTTTTGTGTTTTGATCTCAGCTGCATTAACTCGTCCTCGCTTGCTCGTAATCGCTTCTCCGTGACGCCTTTTGATCGAAGGGCTTCCGCAAGGTCCTGTTTCAGTTGTGCAACGCCAGGATCGTTGGAAGAGGGTTCTGTGGGCTGTACAGTCTTCTTTCCGCTATTCGCAACGAGGGCCTCTAGTCCATTCCTTTCAGTTTCAAGAGCAGATATGCGATCCGCCATCTGTGAGCCTTGAGATCATCGTCAGTTCAATGTTCTTGCTTCCTGTTATCAGATATCGTCGCAACAGAAGGAGGGGTTCAGGTGGGGTGTGGTTTTACGGACAGGACTGAACGAGCTCCATGTTGACGGGATTATTGAGCTCTGCATCCTTAATGGATGAGAGATATTCTTCTCGCCAGTTCGGCATTGCGAGAGGATGGAGAATCTGTTGGTTGAAATAGACAAGGTCAGTATTGAGGGAAGCCTGACCGATGAAATAAAGTGAGAGAAGAGTGACGCGAGATTTGAGTCGAGCGAGTGACTTGCACCGCTCATTCTCTCCCCTCCACACCTGCCATGTGAGATGATGCAACCCGACCACCAAAGTAACCTAAAAATTAGCGGGACGAGGAGCTACCCGACCGCTAATCCAACCCGGAGAATAGCCGTGTGCCTAGTAACCTACCTTCGTTCACGTCCCGCGGTATGATGCAGCCAGTGCCTGAGCTCCCTGCTTACATTCACTGTATTGTACGTAGTGCACAGTTGCCGAATAGTGTTCGCTCGTGAGCGCGTCCCTTGTCTTCAAACTAAAAATAATTGTGCTACAACATGAAATAACGCGATATGGACACTCTTCACGCGAGGGCCGATTGGGAGAGTGTCGGGGACAGGTGGTTCCGCAAGACGCAGCAGTATACAAGTGTGTTTGACCAAGATCTCGACTTGGATAATTATATTGTTACTGGAGCTCCATATGCAGGAGCCTTAGGTGAGTACTCCAGCTATATCCGACGAGCCTTAGTTGTCAAGAGTTTCTTTGGCTTCTTTTGATGAGTCTTCTCTCAGTATAAACATACTGACCATGCTTAGCATTATGGCGCGACGATACAAAGCTCCTGGCGTATCAGCCTGGACAATCAGCAAAGCCAGCAATTGACATTTACAGTCTCGCCGGCCAGAAGCTTCGCAGCATTCCTTGGGACAAGGGAACAATCAAAGGCCTTGGATGGTCTGAAGATGAGACGCTACTTGTCGTTACTGCCGACGGCACGGTCCGTTGTTATGATCTGCAGGGAGACTTTACACAATTCTCTTTGGGACATGGTGCCGATAACTATAGTGTTGAGTCCTGTCGGCACGTATTCCCGTTTACACACACTCCCGTTCTTATAGCTAACGAGATACAGGTTCTACGACCATGGCATGGTAGCTCTCCTCGGAAACAACTCACTCGTGGCAGTTTCATCATACTCAGAGCCTCGACCCAAGGCTCTAGCTCAGACACCAGAAGGCGAGATTCACGCATGGTCTATCATCTCACCTAACCACACACTATCCAGGTCTGTTGAGGTACTATTGAGCGTCGACAAGACTGTGTACGTCGTTGACGCTACTGATTGCGAAGACCGCTTCCTCGATATTGGGCCTTTCAGTCATATCAGTGTTTCTCCAGATGGTCGATACGTAAATCTTTATGCTGTGAATGGAAAGGCTCATGTCATATCGAGTGACTTCCAAGAGCGCTTATTTGAACATGACTCTGATTCCCAAACCCCACCTCTGTATGTTGAGTGGTGCGGGACTGATGCGCTTATTGCTTGGGAGGACGAGGTACATATTATTGGACCCGGAGACTCTTCATCTTCATACATTTATGACAGCACACGAGTACACGTTGTGTCTGGTAGGCGCTCTGTTTACGGTTCATCACAATTTACTAACATCTTACAGAACACGACGGTGCTCGTCTCATCACAAACGACTTTTGCGAGTTTCTTGAAAGAGTGCCACAAGACACTCTCGAGGTTTTTGGTCAATCTTCAGATTCGTCCCCAGCTTCAATTCTATTGGATGCTGTAGGCCAGCTAGAACTTCAGTCCCCGAAAGCTGATGATTACATCCAGCTAATACGACCTAACCTTACAGGAGCTGTGGATACCTGTGTCAATGCAGCCGGACGTGAATTTGATACTCCCTGGCAGAAGCGTCTGCTCAAGGCCGCCTCATTTGGCAAGTCTGTGCTTGACATCTATAATAGCGATGATTTTGTTGATATGTGTGAGACCCTGCGCGTGCTCAATGCTGTGCGATATTACAAGGTCGGCATGCCACTGTCTTTTGAACAATATCACCGTTTGACGCCAGAGAGTCTCATAAGGCGGCTTCTCAATCGCCATGAGTACCTTCTTGCATTGAAAATTGCAGGCTACCTTAAGCTGCCCACAGACCGAATCTACGTACACTGGGCGTCAAGCAAGGTCCGTGTAGGAGGCGAGGATGATGATACTATCTGTCGTTTGATCGTGGAAAGATTATCCGGTAAGCCCGGCATTTCCTTCGAGGAGATTGCGCATGCAGCATACCAGGAAGGAAGAGGACGACTTGCTACAGAGCTTCTTAACCATGAACCTCGTGGTGGCCGACAAGTCCCACTACTCTTGAGCATGGAGGAGGACGAGCTCGCTCTGGATAAGGCGGTTGAGAGTGGAGACACGGATCTGATATTGACAGTCTTGCTGCAACTCAAGAAGAAGTTACCACTGGCTGCGTTCTTCAGGGTGATCAACGCAAGGCCAGCAGCAACCGCTCTGGTGGAGGCGCTGGCTATGGAGGAAGGTGACAATACGCTGCTGAAAGACCTTTACTACCAGGACGATCGGCGAACAGATGGTTCCAACGTCTTTATCCGCGAATCGCTCAAGCAGCCTGATGCTCGAACGTCATCTGATAAGCTGGTGCTAGCAGCGAAACTCCTAGCCGATTCTAAGGAGTCAACATTCGAGGTCCATGCTCTAAAGGAAGCCACAATTTTGTTACGCATGCAGGAGGCTTTTGACCGGGATTTAACAGACACCTTTACGGGGCTAAGCGTTAACGAAACGATGTTTAAGCTTATTCGACTTGGCTACCAAGGAAGGGCTAAAAAGATCCAGAGCGAGTTTAAGGTCCCTGAGAAGGTGGCGTGGTGGACTCGGTAAGTGGACCTGTTCCCTGACAGTCCCCTGGCATCAGGAGCAATGTTTACCAACGGCTAACTTTGTCCCTGCAGACTACGAGCACTAGTTGCGAAGCGAGACTGGAACGAGATCGAGGAGATCTCAAAGACAAGGAAAAGTCCCATTGGCTGGGAGGTGAGTTTCTTCACACCATGAAAGATGTGTGAACCTCTCTGACTAATAAATAATAGCCCTTCTTTAATCTCACTCTTCAAGCTGGCAACCCACGGTTAGCTTCTGTGTTTGTACCCAAATGTACAGGTTTGGAAGCTGGAGAGACAATTACTATGTATGAGAAGTGTGGCATGCGCGTCAAGGCAGCACAAGAAGCTGTGAGGCTCAAGGATAGCGAGTCGTGGGAGAGACTTCTGGAGGCTGCAGGCAGGGGGACACAGGAAGGACGAGAGATCGAGCGATTGGGTCAGTCAGTTTTCAAGAAGTAGAGTTAGCTTTCGCCGTCTATGCTATGATTTCTTCGAGGTGCAACAACTCATTGCTTCACCGCACTTTCACAACAATACCTACAGGCTTGAATCGTCATCATGGCGATGAGGAAGTGACACAATGGTTCGATGGAAGCCGAGTTTGGCGCCATGGATCTATAGATCAAGCCAATGATTGCAGTGGCGGCATAGTTGATGCAGAAGAAGGAGTTTTAAGGCTTCCGGCAGCTGCTTATTGGGGGCGTCACTACTTGGACCCCCAATAAAGACAGCCTTGCACAAAATAGACTGGAATGTGAAGATCGGCAACCGTTTCAAAACACCATGATTTCTTCGCGTGATGACTTACCCCCGCCACGGTCTCGTGACGTGCTATTTAAGAGTCATGTCTTCGTTACTGTCTCATGATAGTTAAGCTTGGTTGGATGAAAGCGGAACTAGATCCACTCGGATAGAGTAGCAGAGAGCATTCACGTGCAATGTGACTGAAGTGATTAGTTAGTGCAAATAACATCATCGGAATCTCCCGAACCTTTTCATGGTGCGCAAAGCAGATGATGCCTGGTGGTGGCATGACAGCTAGAAGCGTGAGCCTTGAGGGAACGAGAAAGGGAGGGTAACATGATGATATCATGGGTTACACTCTACACTTTGATTCCGATGTGGGGATGACCTCAGCTGTGGGTTACACGTATCCATAGAGTATCACGAATTCGGGAACTATCTGGAGACTGGGGATTGTTATCGTGAGAATTGAGGGAAGAACCATTCAAGCACCAATTCAAGGCGAATGTCCTTTTTTTCTCTTTTTCTTTTTTCGCCTCTGGTGTTATTTTTATTTATCCTATTTGCTTTCCGCATTTCAAGCTCGGGCGAACCAAGACGCTTTCCTGTTTGGGTGATGGTCTAGAGGTCTCGAAGAGTCTGGTGGTGGCGGTCTCTGAGATATTTGATGGTCTAGCGGCAAATGTCTCACAAGCCCGAGGTCGAGGTGTAAGTTGAGTTCAAGCCTCAGTTGTCGGGTGTTTTGAGAACGTTTGGCTAGAAAATTCTTTTACTATTCTTCCAGAAACAAGCAAGAGGCCGCTTTATCAAAATGAGTTGTTTCTGCATGCATTAAAAAGCGGACAAGAGACTGCGGTATCGGGCAGGTGTTGGAGAAAGGAGGAAGAGGGGCAGAGTGTGAGGTTCAACATGGCAATTATGGAACATGCATGGGCTTGTTGAGCTGGGGATATCTTGGTTGGGGTTTTAATCGAGAGGTAAAAGATGGAGAACATATGTCATGATTGATGTTCGCATGTGGAGTATACAAAGACATGAGCAGACGAGCCAGGAACGCATTCATAAAAGTGAGATGGATAACTAATGATTGATTTGCATATTTACTTTTCAAGGGTCTTGATAGCAAAGGCCGTTTTGACAGCTTGGAAGATGATCACAAAGCAGCTGTCAGCAGATCCAGAATGTACCGTACAGTACATCCAAGTATTTTGGCCACCCGCGGATCTCGCCGCCAAGACGCCTTTCCCACCCAGCTTGCAGCGCGTCAACAGAGTCCAAGGGGTCTCGGGGCTGAGAAGCTCTAGAACGGACATGCCGAATCACGTTGAACTGCAGATCTGATCACTTGGCCGCGTGCGTGATCTTGGTACAGAGTCTAAGAGTAAAGTGCAGTAGTTTACCTACAGTACAGCCTTGTTGATGATATTGCCATCTGTGAACCCTTGTCTTTCTTGATGGTCCGCTAGTGAGCTATGTACTGTACCTGTACCTTGGATATTGGGGACTAACACCAGTCCTGCCTACCTTGGGTAGACTACGGATATACGAAATCAAGTTGGGAGAGTTGACGGTAGAAGTAGTTCTTTGTTGAGGTCATAACAAAAATCTTCGTTTCCATCAGGCATGGATCTCAAATCTTCCAGCCTTTCTTTATTACGTCTGCCAATAGACCGATCGCTTCCTTGGCTTTCATCTTCCATCGTCGGGTCCCTGCTCGACCTTTGCGTCTCTGCTGTGCTAGGGTACCCCCCTCGGCCTTCACTTCTCCTCTTCTTTTCTGGAGAAGACCCCCCCTCTTGGCTGCTTCTAACCAATAGAGGATGGCTACCCCTGTCAGCACAGAGCATGAACCCCCCTGTCGCGCTCCCCGGTTCGCTTGACGGGATCAATTTCTTGTTCTTGCGAAGTAGCGCCGCTGCTGCTCTTTTTCTAATCCATCTCATCGCCAAGCCAAGCGTAAATAACCCAACCTCCAGATCAAGGTTCAGCTTCCTTCCTGTTTCTGTTCCTCTTCCTTTCCCAATCCCCAATCATCTTGACTTGTCCTCTGCTTTGCCCTCTCTCTCATCTATCTCGTCGGATCCTGTGTCGGATTAGAAATATCTTGTCCACTCTGTAACTGTTTCCATGCCTCCATACTAACAACAAACGGAACGAACCATCACCCCCCCCCCCAGTCTAGAACCGATCTGCAAGGCAGGACAGAAGGTCAAAAAAGGCAATTCCAACCTCAACAATCCATATCAACGAGGTCTTCCCCGCCCTCTGTAGACCAGACGAATCGATAGTCTTGTTCTGCCTCCACTGGTATCCGTATTTATAGTCTCATACCGAATACGCTCTTATTCCAAGCTGCAACACCAAGCAAGCGTTTGTCTCAGCTCAGAGTTTCAGTCAAGTCGCCGTCTGCAGCCAGTCTCACAAGACAAGCACCAACAAACAAAGACAAACCAGGAACAGAAAGCAAGCAAGCAAGGGTTTGGACTGGTCTGGTCTGGTCTGATCTGATCTTTTCTGACTTGGTTTGGTCAATATTAAGCCTCGTCTCTTTACTGCGCAGTCCAGCTCTATCTGCCCGAATCCGATCTAGATTGCGCCGCATTCTGCTTCTCCCTTTCTTGGATCCTACAGTAGCTTCGGCTTAGAGCCTCAGCATTGCTCAAATACCATTGTCTGCCATTCATATTTCGCAGTTGCAGTCCTTCTTCCCTTTCTTTCTCGCTTTTTTGCTCGAAAGCCACACCCTTGCAAGGCACCCACCTAATACCTGACTGTTCCCTACCTACAGCACCTATACGGATAGCACCTCACTATTTGTTTTTCTTTTCCCGCCTTTTCGGGTGCCTAATTTAATTATTCCTCTCCCCAAATGTTCACTCAGCCAGTCGTCTCCGCGCCTACGGGCCCTTCACAGTCAGCTTCGACTTCCACCTCAAGACCTAGCCGTCTCCGAGGTCTCAGTTACTTGCGCAGCTACACACAGAACCACCTGCTCTCGCGCGACAACCACCACGGCTCCAGTGCAGCTACCAGCGGCACAGGCTCTGCTTCTGGTACGGCAAGCGCACGCAGCACGTCCCCCAATCGACATGGCTTTAGCCTCACGCGATCTCTGAGCCATTCGCCTACCACGAGTGGACCTTCCACTGAAGCCCAGAACACCAACTCAAACTCCAACCACTTGACCCTCGTCAGTTCGACACCCGACCCCGTGCGGAATTTGACATCGACTTTGGTCACCACCTCAACACCAACAACTCCTGCACCACCTCCAACATCTGTTCCAACCTATACTGCTGCTGTCGCTGCAGCATCTTCCTCGACATCATCTATCGCGCCTACTTCTGCCCCTGTGGCATCTTCGCAGCATTCCTCCGATATCAACGACCCCACCACCAGTGCACCGCAAATCTCAACCACCACAGATACTCCCGCTGCTGCAGACTCGAATCAAGATCACAACACAATGTCAGGATCGCAAGCGGCCACCACTGGTGATGGTGGTTCATCAACCCCTGAGACTGCCCCGTCAATTCGATTTTCGGCATACTACGATCCGCGCTCTACACGCCCGTCCTTGACCTTTCCCCCCATCTCCAGAACTCTACCTACAGGATCTGAGAAGATCCGTGTTGGGCGCTACTCGGAGCGCGATAGTCATTCCATGTCTAATATCTCCGGAAATCAACCATCGGCTGCTCCCGTCGGCTTCAAGAGCAAGGTCGTCAGTCGTCGCCACTGTGAATTCTGGTACGAGGAAGGAAAGTGGTACATCAAGGACGTCAAGAGCTCGTCGGGAACATTCTTGAACCATATTCGCTTAAGTCCACCCTCGCAAGAAAGCAAGGCCTTCCCCATCAACGATGGAGATATCGTTCAGCTCGGAATTGACTTCAAAGGAGGAGAGGAAATGATATTCCGATGTGTGAAGATGAGGCTCGAGTTGAACCGTGGATGGCAAAACAAGCTCAACACTTACAAGTACGTTTCGGACCGCGATGGCATCGAATTTCAATACTAACATCTTGTCTAGCATGGCTGCACACAAGAGGTTGCAGACGATGGCGTCCAGCGGGGTAGCTGGTGCCAGCTCCCAAGACTGCTCCATTTGCCTGAGCTCTATTGCTGTAAGCTCACACTCTATACTGACGATTGTTTACGGTTACTGATTTTCAATTTCCAGCCTTGTCAATCTTTATTTGTGGCCCCCTGCTCACACACATGGCATTTCAAGTGTGTCCGGTCACTACTTAATTCTCCCCAGTATCCTATTTTCATCTGCCCCAATTGTCGCGCTGGTGCCGATTTGGAAGCCGATGTGGATGAACTAGCCGAAGAGTGGCAGCAGCTCAAAAACCAGGCCGAAGCGGAAGCATCAACACCTGCCCAAGTTGATACTGAGCCAGAAACTGAAGTAGCGCCTCCCGCTCCCGACTCTGGAGCCTCAACACCTGAGCGGTCGAACACGGTGGATGATCATATGGATGTGACTGTCAACATCACACCCGAAACGCCTCAACGGAACGAATTCAACCATGCTATTTCCGAACCTTTGCCCATCAGAAATGCCGTGTCCGGCGCTCGAAGATCAAGTCAGCTCGGAGATAGCCGAACGCCATCTCCTCCAGGCGGTAACGAGGGGCCAATTACCCCCCGTAACAACGTCGGGCCTTGGGTTTTTGATGGCAGTGCTGGCCGAACAGTGAGCGCCACAGAAGGCGAGATGACAAGCATAGATGCTGCAGCACAACCGGATACGAACGATACCAATACTAAGACTCAGTGAGAGTGTCCCAAGTAATGCCCATTGTTCAAAGATCATATGTTCAAAAACCATTCAACTGGTCGTCTGTCACAAGACGGCGCGTATGGATGATTTATATACATGAATGGCGTTTTGTTGGTTTGTCTGGGGTTTCATAGTAGCAAAGGCGTTGTCGGAGTTTTGCACCGCCTGTAGTGGAAGACAGAGTGGATCTTGGTTACGCATTTTTATTTCTGGCACAGCGTTGTTATCTTTTGGTTTCACAGTTGATATATGACGAGGATTTAGACATCAGAAAGTGTACTTTACAATAGCACAGGATGCAATTGGTTAACATTCAGGCCCATGGATAGGGGTAAATTAGATAGACATACCTATAAGTGAACTAAAGAATCAAATTTATCATGAGCGTACACTTCACTCTACTGTTTGCCACTACCACTGAGTTCTCCAGTGTCGGTCGATCGTATTGTGATTTCATCTCATCTCGCAGAATATTTTAGGCCTCTCTGTGAGTTATGGAGGGAGGGATATTACGCAGCTTTGCGTACCTGATGCCATAAAAACATCACTCTGGAAGCACACATCAGTCTTTCTTCACCTCAACTGACTTCTCAAAGCTCCAGATTTCATGACATTATGTCATCAGGGTCGCCGCTCCCGGCACCGAGATGATCCGGCCTAATCGCCGAGTGCGGGCGGATTGGCCGGGGTGCGTGCTAAATTTCGACGGCTTCAGTCGCAAACCCACTCGCCAGCGATAATAGAGCAAGCAATCATTTCTTGCATTTCTTTGTATTTGCTTGAATAGGGTAAACATTTGTATCTTCCCTTTTTCTTGCTCGCAGGCGCATCATAACAATGCTACGTCAATTTGGCACTGGCTTGCCAACAAAGGCTCGGGCCTCTTGCTCGCGAGTCTTGGGCCAAGCTTCCAAGTTCCCGGCCACGCGGAGGTCCATGGCTACGGTTAATGTGAAGGGTATTGAGAAGGTATGTTTATATGACGATACTTATGAATGGCTCTCTGACAGAGAACAGGATCCTACAGAACTTGACAAAGTCACGACACTTCCCAATGGCCTCCGGGTTGCCTCAGAAGCCCTGCCTGGATCTTTTGCTGGTGTAGGCGTCTATATCGAAGGCGGATCTCGATTCGAAAACAATGCGCTCCGTGGCGTATCTCATATCATGGATCGTCTCGCTTTCAAGTCGACATCGAAGCGCTCTGCGGACGATATGCTTGAACAAGTCGAAGCTTTAGGTGGAAACATCCAGTGTGCCTCGTCGCGAGAGAGCATGATGTATCAAGCCGCTACCTTCAACAATGCCGTACCTCCGACCATAGAACTCCTCGCCGAGACCATCCGTGACCCTCAGATCACCGATATGGAAGTTGCGGAGCAAATCGAAACAGCACGATATGAGATTCGAGAGATCTGGAGCAAGCCAGAGCTCATACTGCCGGAGCTGGTACATACTGCAGCGTTCAAGGACAACACACTCGGAAATCCATTACTATGCCCGGAGGAGAGATTGGGATCTATTGACAGAAACACCGTCATGGCGTATCGTGATCTCTTCTATCAGCCTGAGAGAATGGTTGTGGCATATGCTGGAGTCGAGCACAACGAAGCTGTGCGGTTGACGGAACAGTTTTTTGGTGATATGAAGAAGGGCGGACAGCGAGCTCAAGAAACAACCGGCTCCGAGACAAGTGAGGGCGAACTGTCAGATAGCGAAAACAGCGCATCTTCAACCTCCTCATCACCACAGTCATCTTCTGGCTTACTCTCACGTTTCTTCAAGACCAGCTCTCCCGCCTCTGAAAACCTTGACAAGCTCCCTACCCAATCCGATATCGTGCTGCCTTCAAAGTATACAGGCGGCTTTCTCTCACTTCCTGCTCAACCACCTAACCTGAGCGGTCAACCTACTTTCACACATATCCACCTCGCTTTCGAGGGTCTCCCCGTAGCCTCGGACGATATCTACGCCCTTGCTACACTCCAGACTCTTCTTGGAGGCGGCGGCTCATTCTCTGCGGGTGGCCCCGGTAAGGGCATGTACTCTCGTCTGTACACCAACGTTCTCAACCAGCATGGCTGGGTCGAGTCCTGCATGGCCTTTAACCACTCCTACACCGACTCCGGCCTTTTCGGTATCTCAGCAAGCTGTCTCCCCGGACGCACCGCTGCCATGCTTGACGTAATGTGTCAGGAGCTTCGCGCCCTTACTCTCACAACAGGATTCTCTCGCCTCCAGCATCGCGAAGTCGCTCGCGCAAAGAACCAACTACGATCTAGTCTCCTCATGAACCTCGAAAGCCGCATGGTGGAGCTCGAGGACCTTGGCCGGTCTATCCAAGTCCATGGCCGCAAGATTCCTGTCAAGGACATGTGCCGCCGCATTGAGAACTTAACACTGGATGATCTTCGCCGCGTTGCCACCATGATTGTTGGTGGTAAGGTGAAGAACACTGGTAGTGGCAGCGGTGCGCCTACTGTGGTATTACAAGAAGCTCAAGCTTATGGCGTGAGTAGTCATACAATGAGCTGGGATCAGATCCAGGATCGCATTGACAGCTGGAAGCTTGGCAGCGCTTTGTAATGTTCTCAAGCGATGTGACATGGGATTCGACCTGTTTGTTACTTACAAGATGTCCTCCAACGATAGAGGAGATGTATAATAGAGTGGGATTTCTTGTATAGCATATACCGGATTGCAGCGGGCATTGGGCCGGAGCATTACAGGAGTAGAAAGGCGACGATCCGGAAGACATGTATCATATGTGCCCACGCAATTACTCTACTAGACTTAAAACCACTGTATATCAGTAGAAATCCAGATCAAACGAAGTGTTTGAAAAAGCCAATCCAAGGTGTATCATTCTCTATGAAAAAGCGCTACCAGTAAACTCCTGACTAAATTGCGTTCCCATGCTGGATATGTATATGTGCCATCTTCGCAATGCGCCGTTTGTCCTGTTGCTCGCTATTCGGAGTTAAATCATATGTTGTTTCATGCCGATCACAATAGTCTTCTCAGTCAAAGTTTAGATCGTACAGCTTCAAGACGATACTTGACATCCTTCAGAGCCTTATTAGTAGGCTTCCAATCATCGAACTGCTTTAAAAGCTCATCTGCCTCCGCGCTTAACTCAGTACGCACAAAGTCCTCTTCTAATAATCCACGCATGATCCATGGCAACACATATGGATTTTGGGATGTCAATGGACCCCCTCGTGGCGAAATTGTACATTGTGGTGGCGTGGACCCGGCAGATGCTGTTTCAAGAGTATGTGCAATAGCAAGATCGTATACGGCATCATCATAATACAGGCGAGAATGCCCAGCACCGGAGTAGAGAGAACCGGCAAGAGGAGCTGATAGCTCACGGATCAAGCCATGGTCTGAAACACCCAGGTTGCGAAGTTTAAGAGCAAAGCCGATTAGGTGAGCAATGAAGTCAGGAGCATGGATACGCCCGTCAATGAAAACAGCTCGGTAGATGTAGGGGTGATTTGCTGGCGAGTAAACAGCGGACTGTTGATGTTAGCTAATACATGATCACCGTCATTGTTTGAAAAGCTTACCTCCATCGGCACCAGCTGATCATCGATACTGCCAATGAATGTGACGCGAGCTCCGTGGTCTACTACACGTTTGAGAGCGTGTTCAAAGCGCCTGGAGTTATCACTCTCCGGATCTCCAAAATCCCATAACTCAGCAGCAGAACCCATGAGCAGACCGGACTTATAGTCAGGGAATGGCCCCAGAGCAACGCCAGCCATAGCACAAACACCGACTTTGGCGTTGGTAACGATGCCAAGATCAATGAGTTTCTCGAGCAGCATGATACTCACTGGAACCCCCTGGGAATGACAAGCAAATAATATCAAGTCAGCACTGCGGATTTGATCAATCCAGTTGAGCATGAGCTTCCATAAATTGTCCACACGGTCTTTGATTTTTCCTTCTCCTTCAAGAGCGACCTTCTCAATTTCACAATCACCACAGCCATGCGCCTCCGCCCATCTCCGGATGCCTTCAGCTCCAAGGGCGGCAAATCGTAGCGACGTGCCTGTTGGTTGACCAATCATGGGACGAAGATATGTCGCAGGAAACAGGCCATGGATGCCAATTGCAATGGCCTTTCGGATTTTTGGAGGGGACTCTACCCGAAAAACATGGTTCGGGGAAGCTTGTTGTGTGCGAAGAAGAAGTTGCGTGAGCTGCTTTATAATGGATGGGTTTTCCTTCATCTGGTAAGTACTGGAGAAGGATGGTAGAAGGAGATTGCTGGATGCTTTGGTCAATGCCTCCGATTCGGCGATTGACTGGCCTGAGGAAGCAATCTTGACCGTCGCCTTATCACTTTCCTGCGTCGGAGTTGATGTCCTCGTCGGAGTTGAGGCGCCAGATACTGAGGGCGACGGAGGGTCCAAATCCATCGAATGAGGTCGAACGCGTTTGCTCTTCTTCATCCATCCAGTCCTGGCAGGTTTCTGTGCATCTTTCCCCCTAAAGCCCTCTTTTACAAGGTCCTTGGTCGATGATACATCTGACTCTGCCACAGGTCGAGGGTGAGCTTCCGATCCTTCACCCATCACTGCCACTTCTCCAGACTCTGGCAAAAAAGTCTTGTCTTCTGGCTTTGCTGACTCTTTTGACCAGAAAGCCCATGTTGAGCCGGACTTCAGCGGAGCTTCATTCTGCGGTGGGGGGAGTGGTGCATCTGCCATAGTGGCATCTTGTGATGTCGTCTCGGTGTCTTGTTGTTGAGCGTCCGGCTTATCATTCAAGACATTGGCAGGCTCGGCCGGAGGGTACCAATATCTAAACCAAGATGTGGGTCGCGAGTCTCTGACGCTTGGTGTTGGTGACAGTTGATCTCTAGGCGCTTCTTGGGCTGATGGGGTGGCAGGTCGAGGCTCATCAACTTCTTTAGTAGCTTCAACCTCGGCCACTGCCGTTCTATCTGCCTCGGTAACTGGGACTGTCTGTGTTTCGGTGAAAGGCGTTTTGGACCACCATCCGAGCCAACCTGAGGTTGTCACCTGTCGTTGAGTATCTACCTGCGGTACGGATGTAATAGGATGGGCGTCGATCTGGGGGTTAACCAACTCGGAGTCTGATGCTTTTGACGGTATCGTCTCTGTAGTCGCTGAATCATTTGGAGTCTGAGGTGTATCTGTAACATTCTTTGACTCTCGAGAAGATTTGATATCGGGTTTCGTTTGACCCTGCAAATCACCTTGCGCGCCTTCTTCCGTCATTGTGATATCGGGTTTGGACTCAGAAACCTTTGACATTGTCTTTATCGTTCCCGTTGTACTTCGAATACTGGTGCTGTCGTCGCCTTTTCTAACTTCATATCGACCTAAATCTGATGTTTTATTCGACTTGGCGCTTCCTCCAAATATGTTTTCCTTCGCAACCGAGGTTGATGCCGAGGCTTTAGAAACTCGAGGCCATGAACCGTACCAGCTTTTTGGTCCACGACTCTGGATATGTTGTTAGGAAACGCGCAAAGTAAGAAGCTGAGTATAGAAAAGGAATTTTCATACATCTCCGCTATTCTTCCGCCCCGAAAGATCGGAATCACCCATAGTTTGTTGTGTCGATGGGGCTTGTGGGTGGTTGTTTTGATCTGCTTCTGTTGCAGCTGACGCCTTCAGTGCCTGTGACTGTGACGTAGGGGCCTTTGTCGTTGAGCTTCTGGCCGGGGTCTGGGAGTCGTTGTTCGCAGCTACTTTCGCCGGATTAGGGCGGGACTTTTTGCGAGGAAGCATCTCAAATCAATGTCACGTTGAGCTGCCGCCAATGTGAGGAGTCATACACGATATGACTGCATATTTGTGGTTGTTGAGTGTTGAAAGAGCTAATTTCCAGGTTCCTGTCATGTGTTGAATTAACGTGCCGAGCCTGCCTAGACTTGAGTTCTAACGTGAGAAGGAGCCCTCCACTCGGCCCCACCAGGAAGAGAAACTGCAGAGTGGGGCGCGTCTCCATACATTTCTTATCGGAAAAAGATAAGTTAGTTAGATTCGAAAAAATATTTCGCAGCTTTTTAGAAAGTCATTGAAAGACAGAGCAGTTGGTGATGCGCCAACCTCTTTCACAATGAGCAACCTCAAACGCAAAGATGCCCCTGGCGGCAATCCGCCTGCCAAGTTGGCAAAGAATACAAAAGAACCCCGATTCACAACAAAAGATAATGCCGACAAAGCTGCGAAGCCCGCTTCCAAGGCGCCTGAGAAGGCTCCTATCGTGTCGCTCTTGAAGGATGAGGGAGCCATGATGCCTCGAGGCGGCGCCAGCATTCTCACTCCTCTCGAACACAAGAAGATTCAGCTTGAAGCCAAGGCTGATGCTATGCGCGACGAAGAATTCAACACAGGCGGCAAAGTCCTAACGAAGAAGAAGCGGAAGACAGCACTGAAGGGCACTAAGAAGACAGACAACAAGACTACAGATGAGGAACAAGCAGTCAGGGTTGAGAGTCTCAGCTTCAAAGTAGGCTTCCTAACCGGCGTCAATTCTTGTTCGGACGCTAACAAAGATCTAGAATTTGGTGAAAGGCTCTCTCGTCCTTGCACAGGTCACACGAATCAACAACCTCGATATCGAAGTCGCATTACCTAACAACCTTACTGGGCACATCTCTATCGTTGCTATCTCTCAACAATTGACCGAGCGTCTTGAGAACGAGACTGCTGAAAAGGACAACGAGGATGAAGACGATGCTGAAGATGATGAGGGTATCGACCTCAAGTCCATCTTCGCCATTGGCCAATACTTGAGAGCATACGTGATATCCACTGTCGAAGAGGCTACTTCTGGAAAGGGAAAGCGACGCATCGAGCTATCTCTACGACCCAGCGAGGCCAATACTGGTCTAGAGAAGGACGACGTTGTTGCCAACAGCACGGTAATGGCGTCGATTGCTAGTGTTGAGGACCGTGGTTTTGTGATGGATACTGGTATCGCAAAGCTTGGCGGTTTCCTTTCCCGAAGTGAAGTTGATAAGAATATCGACGAGCAAAGATTGCAGCCAGGTGCTGTATTCCTGTGTCAGGTCACCAGTAAGGGCGCAAATGGAAAGATTGCGCAGCTCTCACTTCAGCAGAAGAAGATCGGCAACCCTAAGAGCGTTCCGGCTGACGCGACTACCATTAACACTTTCCTGCCTGGTACCATGACTGATGTCCTTGTCAACAACACCGATCGACGGGGTCTTTCTGGAAAGATTATGGGTCACCTCGACGTGACTGCAGACATCATCCATTCTGGTGTTGGTCCAGCTGGAGTGAGTTTGGACACAGCCTACAAGATTGGTTCAAGAGTCAATGCTCGAGTTATCTGTAACTTCCCAGGCGCAAGGGAGCCCAAGCTCGGAATCTCCCTTCTCCCTCATATCACCACCCTTGAGAAGAAGCGCCCTACCAAGTCGACCGACTCGAAGAAGAACCCTACCCAAGTACTGCCTATTTCATCTCTGGTGGAAACTTGCACTGTCCGCCATGTTGAAGCCGAGATTGGTCTGTTCGTCGACGTTGGTGTTCCTGGCCTGAGCGGATTTGTACACATTTCCCGAGTCAAGGATGGCAAGGTGGATGCGCTCTACGAATCTAGTGGACCCTACAAGGTTGGCTCAGAACATAAGGGTCGTGTTGTTGGCTACAACGAGGTTGATGGCCTTTTCCAAATATCTTTTGAGAAGTCGGTACTTGAACAACAATACCTCAGACTCGAGGATGTTCCTATCGGCGCTGTGGTAACATGCAATATCGAGAAGGTCGTCGTTGATGAGAAGGGTGTTAGTGGTCTCATCGTCAAGGTAGCCGAAGGCATCACTGGCTTTGTTCCTGAGCAGCATCTTTCCGATGTTCGACTGCAGCACCCAGAGAAGAAGTTCCGACAGAACATGAAGGTCAAGGCCCGAGTTCTGTCGACCAACTTGGCTAAGAAGCAGATGCGACTTACCCTGAAGAAGACCCTCGTGAACTCGGAGGCTCCTGTTATCAAGTCTTACGATGAAGCCAGCGTAGGGATGCAGATCCCCGGTACCATTATCAAGATCCAGTCATCCGGTGCGATTATCCAGTTCTTTGGCAACGTTCAGGGTTTCTTGCCCATTTCCGAGATGAGTGAAGCTTATATCAAGGATCCTCATGAGCACTTCCGAACTGGTCAAGTTGTAAGCATTCACGTTCTAGACGTTGAGGCCGAGTCCAGAAGGCTTGTCGTGTCTTGCAAGGACCCCTCTGCCTTTGGTCTGGATAAGCAGAATGCTCTCAAGAAGCTCCAGCTTGGCGACATTGTTTCTGCCAAGGTCACACAGAAGACTGAGGACCAAGTCTTAGTTGAGCTTGATGATTCTCAACTCAAGGCTATTCTTCCAGTTGGACATCTTACCGATAAGTCAACATCCAAGAACCAGTATGCTCTTAAGCGTATTGCTGTTGGTCAGACACTTTCCGATCTTGTTATCATTGACAAGAACGAGAACCGACGCGCAGTTATTCTCAGCCACAAGCCCAGCCTGGTCAGTGGTGGAAAGGACAAGACTCTACTTACTAGCTTCGAGGACGCTAAGGAAGGCAAGATTGTTGCTGCATTTGTTAGAAACATAACCGTCACGGCGGTATTTGTTCAGTTCGCCGGAGGCCTGACTGCTCTTCTTCCCAAGTCCCGACTTGCTGCCGATATCCAAGAACAACCTGATTTTGACATGCACAAGCACCAATCAATCGAAGTGAAGATCGTCTCCGTCATTCCTGACCATCGCCGCATTGTTGTGGCCCCAGCTGATTTTGACGAATCTGCTGAGTTGGACAAGAATAGCAAGTCTAACGAAAAGCCTGCGGCGGCTGATGACATCAAGTTTGGAACTGTGACCAAAGCCAAGATCACATCCATCAAAGACACGCAGCTCAACGTTCAGATTGCTGATAGCAAGGTCCAGGGCCGAATTGACGTGTCTCAAATCTTTGACAAGTGGGAGGACATCGCTGATCCCAAGGACCCTCTCGACAAGTACCACAAGAAACAGACAATTTCTGTGCGCGTGATGGGAGTTCACAGTGCCAAGGATCACCGATTCTTGCCCTTCTCTCACCGATCGCTACACTCTGTGCTCGAACTTACCGCAAAGCCCAGCGACATCAAAGCCAAGACGCTCGAACCCCTCAGTCTCGAGACTCTTGTAGTCGGCAACACGTATACTGCCTATGTCAACAACTCCAGTCCTCAACACCTCTGGGTCAACCTCTCCCCCTCTGTGCGTGGTAGAATTTCTGCTATGGAAGCATCAGATGACCTTTCTCAGCTCAATGACCTCGAAGCAAACTTCCCTGTGGGATCTGCTTTGAAGGTCAGGGTGACTGGCGTCGATCTTCGCAACAACCACCTCGATCTTTCGGCTCGCTCTTCTAGCTCGTCTGAGACGGTCACTTGGAGTGCTCTGAAGCAGAACATGGTCCTTCCTGGACGAGTTACCAAGGTCAACGAACGACAGGTTTTGGTCAAGCTAAGTGAGGCTGTGTCAGGTCCTGTATATCTTCCTGACATGACCGACGACTTCGATACTGTCAACACTCTCAAGCATAAGAAGGGCGATATTGTTCGCGTTTCCATTGTGGAGCTGGATGCAAGCAACAAGAGACTTCGACTGTCAATTCGTCCTTCTCGTATCATGAGCTCCACCCTTCCAGTAAAGGACAAGGAGATCAACGACGTTTCTCAGTTGGATGCTGGCGAAATTGTCCGAGGCTTTGTCAAGAATGTCTCTGACAAGGGACTCTTCGTTCTTCTCGGTGGACAGGTTACTGCGCTGGTCAAGATCTCCAACTTGTCAGATCGCTACCTGAAGGAGTGGAAGGACCACTTCCAGATTGATCAACTTGTCAAGGGCCGAGTCATTGGCGTCGATAAGCTGACTCGTCATGTGGAGTTGAGCTTGAAGTCTTCCGTCGTTGACGAAGACTACACCCCCCCTCTTAACTACAACGACATCAAGGAGGGACAAATCGTAACCGGAAAAGTTCGTAAGGTTGAGGAGTTTGGTGCTTTCATCCTGGTCGATAGCTCCGACAACGTCAGTGGTCTCTGCCATCGCAGCCAGATGGCTGAGAACCCTGTCAAGGATGCTACCAAGCTTTACAAGGAGGGTGATGTCGTCAAGGCTCGTGTGCTTGAGGTGGATGCCAACAAGCGACGGGTTACCTTTGGGCTCAAGCCTTCACTTTTCGAGGATGTTGATACTGATATGAGCGATTCTGATGCGGGTGCTGAACTCGAAGCCGAGGACAGTGATGAAGATATGGATATGGATGATGCTGGTGCTCTACTCAAGATTCTTGGTACAGACAATGCTGGAGATTCGGATGATGATGAGGATGAAGAAGATGATGATGATGAAGACGAAGAGGACGGTGAGGGCGATGAAGACGGAGACTCAGACGAGGATGAAGAGATGGAGGATGCACCAGTCAAGAAGTCTAAGGGTCTTGGTGCAGGAAAGAAGTCTGAGTGGTCCGCCGATCCCTTTGACGAACCAGGGTCCGAGTCCGAAGAGCAGTCGAAGAATGTCGAGAAGCCCAAGAAGAAGAAGCGAAGCAGAGACGAGATTCAAATCGATCGAACTGCTGAGCTTGATGTCAACGGTCCCCAAACCTCCAGCGACTACGAGCGACTTCTCCTTGGACAGCCTGACTCTTCAGAGCTGTGGATTGCCTACATGGCTTTCCAGATGCAGGTCTCGGAGCTTCCCAAGGCGCGAGAGGTTGCCGAGCGAGCTATCAAGTCCATCAATATCCGAGAGGAGACCGAGAAGCTCAACGTCTGGGTGGCTTACCTCAACTTGGAGGTTGCCTACGGAACCAAGCAGACAGTGGAGGATGTATTCAAGCGAGCTTGCCAATATAATGAAGAGCAGGAGGTCTACGAGCGACTGGCCAGTATTTACATCCAGTCCGAGAGGCTCAAGGTAAGCTACTTCATAAAGGATCGGCCACAACGTCATTTACTAACATATCAACAGGATGCCGATGCTCTCTTTGAGACAATGGTCAAGAAGTTCGGTGCCAAATCTCCCAACGTATGGCTCAACTACGCCCACTTCTTGCATGTCACCCGCAAGGATCCTGCCCGATCTCGTGCTCTTCTACCGCGGGCCACTCAGCAACTCGGCAAGCAACATGAGAAGAACCTCATGAGTCGCTTTGCTGCGCTGGAGTTCCGATCACCCAACGGTGAGCCTGAACGTGGCCGAACCATGTTTGAGGGTCTCTTGAGCGTCTACCCCAAGCAGGGTGACCTCTGGAGCCAGCGCCTCGATCTGGAAATCGGCCTTCCCGAGTCCGATCCCACCGCTATCCGCGACGTTTTCGAGAGCCGGACACGCGTCAAGGGTCTAAAGCCTCTGCAGGCAGAGAAGTGGTTCAGACGCTGGGCCGAGTGGGAGGAGAAGCTAGACGGCAAGGGTAAGGGCAAGGAGAAGGTGATTGCCAAGGCTCAAGAATGGACAGTCAAGTTCAAGGCCAGAAAGGAGGCCGATGCTGCTGCTGCGGCAGCGGAGGCGGATGAGATGGAGGAGTAAGATACTCGCTCATCTGTATTTTAATTTGGGATACCATACTACAGGGCAGTCAAAAGTTACTACTAAGCATAGAATTTGATTCAGCATACAATTGTTAACTATCAGTGTCTGGGTGAATTGGATGCCGATGCCAGCCAACTTGTGATTTCACGGGCGTAAGCCAAGCTCTAACACGAGATGATCGTCTTGATGAGTCGGGTTTCGGCAAGTGTTGACTGTGAAATGACGAAGTCGTATGTGGCTGGCTATACTGACAGTATCCGTGTAGGTACCTCAGGTAGGGAGTTCCCTGGGAGTGTAACAACGCTTTGCACGCCAAGCATTGCCTTGAATAAATTCGCATAGGCCTCGGGGACTACCCACTCGCCCCAAAATATATATTTTAGCGCCAACATGCCCGCTTTAGTCTGCTTCAGTGCGTCATGCTGAGCTGATATAACAGGGAGACGCACTAATTACGGCCTTGAGCTCTTCCAGAACGTTACGCATAAACACGGACTCCGTATTCACGAAGCGGAGAATTTACCCTACTACTGTGCGTTGCCGATCCCTAGAATCGACCGCAGCATAGCAACGTTGCCTCGAAAATAACGGTAAACGCCGCTATAGTTGACATCGTAGCCTATGCGCGAGATCCCTTTAACGTCTTGCGTAGAAGTATGTTCCAACACAGCCACAAAAGAGACACGACATCTAGTTCTCACTCATACTCAGCCATGTAGTTCTTTTGAAGGCTGTTGAATCGGCCCTTGCAGCGCCGTGCCGTCCCCGGAATGTCCGGCACTGCAGCGAATTGCCGGCTGAGGAGGCCCGGCAGCGGTTCCATTTGGCTCCATCAGGTAAAAGGGATCGGCACTGAACACGTCGGGCCAAGCTATGACGGGTGCCACGATCTGTAAATAGATCTTGGGCAGGGTTAGGTTGTCTGGTTGTTCCCTGGCACAGGCTGCGAGTGCATGACATGATATAAAAGCTGGAGTTTGGTATATAAGGGCAATGCTGCTCTTCAATGGCTCTCTCATCCTACAACTCTCAGCTCAACTCTACAAGGATACCAACACAAACTCCTCTATTCTACCCATCAACTAAACAACACTTCACAAACCACACAAAACAGCCAATATGCGTTTCTCTATCGCCGCCGCTTCCACCGCCCTTCTCGCCCTTACTGAGGCTCGCATCACCGGTATCAAGGTTCCCAAGGAGATCAAGGTCGGCGAGGCTTTCGAGGCCATTATCGTCCGTGAGAACTACGTCCAGAGCGTCTACGACTCCTCTATCGTCTTCGGTTACGCTCCCGAGAGCGCCTATCCTGGTACCATTGGCTCAGTTGCCACCTCTTTCAACCTCGGAAAGGGTACGTGTTTTCTCACTCTCCTATTCTTCCCCACGATAACTAACATCCAAAACAACAGACGAGTCCAACAAGGTTGAGCCCCTGAAGGAAAAGGTCACCATCCCCGAGGGAGCCACCAAGGGCAAGGGTCTCGTCACCGCCGCTCTGCTGAGCATCTACGGTGCCTCTGGAAGCCCTACCGTTACCCAGTACAACGTGACTGTTACCTTCGGCGACAAGACCAGCACGGAATACGTTGAGAGCAAGGGATCCCTGTCCAACTACTAAATCGTTCGAGTTTAATTGCCACATACGTCGAGCTCTACGGATTGAGCCCTGACGTAGTGTTCGAAATGGAGACTTGATGGAGACTGTTCAAACAGGTTCTCCTATTCTGCACAACATAGCCTCGCGATGTTTTTCACATTTTGTTTTCTAAACTGGAACATATATTACACTGGTATAAACTCATGAGATTAGACGTATTCTTTGGTAGAATGTATTTCTACTTCGTAGATTATGTGCAATTGTCGCTCGTTGTAATAGATTCATAAAAACATGGAGATAGAGGCACATCGGCCTTGACTTCTCCAAAGATATACTACGCAGTAAGTACGTCAGCATTAAGTTACACGAACATGGACAAGTATAAGAAACGTATCTATCACTTAACAATTCGTGTCTGGTATCAGGGCCGTTCAAGTCACTAGCTAGTCGGTATGCTTGTCCCTCTTATAATGCAGGGTCAAATGATACTTTCCATACATACATGTAACATCACTTTTCTCTGTGCACTTAGGAGCTTACAGGACTTATATATATTGATAAGGATGTCCGATATCCTTCTCATAGGCTCAAATCATCTAATATGATATGGTTTAACTAGGGTATCACTCTATGGGAGAAAAAGGCAAACTTGATTCAACCTCTCTAGTGTTTATGTCCAGGTCTCTTGTTGTCCACCTTTATGCCGTTGGCACTGCCCCAGACACTTGCACTTACTTTGGTTGGAATTTTGCGTCCACGAAGCCTCTGATCGATCAGCCACATACCGACAACAAACTCTGCGCGTCCTAGAACGCCCTGTCCCTTGCGATCGACCAAGTCCCATACCTCAGCTAGCTCGTCTGCTGGTAAACGGCAGCGTTTCCATATCTCACGAACAACTGTGTTGAGGACGTACTCCGAGGGGTCTCCGCTCATAGCTTCATTAGGCACGTTGGGCATATCCAGAAACAGACCGCGATTCGAAGCCCACACTGCTTCATAACGCTTGCGCTCGCGGGGCGTCACCTCTTCTCGCCATTTCTTCCGTGAGCCTTCGTGATGTCCATGTTTTCCTTTGTGGAGCTTCAAACTTTTCTTTTTGTGACGGTCAGGCTCTTCCTCCTCAAATTTGGGCGGCTGCCGTAAAGTCTGCATCAAGCGAGGTGACTTTTGTCGTCGCGGGACTGGTGGAGCAAGGCTACCTCCAGTATTGTGAGGTGTCAGACGAGCGGACGCCAGTGAGCCGGCCACTATAGCACTTGTGAGAGATTCGAGTGGGAGACTAGATACTGACGAGCTCTTGACATGGCTGCGTCTAAAACCCCGAGTCGGTGAGGGCGAGTTACTACCCGTGAAGTACTGTCTCAGCGGTGGTGGGGACTCCCGCACCGGCGACTGGACGGATGATGCAGACACGAAAGTATCGTCTGACGACATTGTAAGCGCGGATGTTGGCCGTGCTTCCGTGGGGATAGGCGGACTAGGCCTTCGACGAGACAACCGAGGTTCAAGTTGAGGAGCGACACGTTTTTGCGTAATAGCCAACGGCCTATCCTGCAAGACACTCTTGGACTCGACCTTTGGTTTACTTGCTCCTCTAGGCTGTGGTGGGGTCGGGGGTCGTTGCTTATGTTGCACTATGGGTTTGGGACTGTGTTTTTGAGGATCAGGAGAGGGCGTCGAGAGGCGATCAGTTGCATGGCGGGTGATAATCTGTGGTGGTGTCCTCGGTCTCAGGACTGGTTTCGGGGGTCCTGGCTTAGGGGGTAATGCCTCTCGAGGTGGTTTGCTTGGCGTCTCTGGTTCTGGTGTTAATGGTCGCGGTTTTGGTTTCGGTTTCGGCTTCAACTCGAGCGAAGGCCTATCTTCGGGATATGATAACCGTTCTTCCGAGATACTATCAACTTGTTCCTTGGCCGCTTTGATCGGAGTTCTCTTTGGGGTGCTTCGTTTAACAGGGTCGCCTGTCCGGCTCTGCTCAAACATGGAAATGAGTGACCCCGTGGGCGGAATAGACCCCGAGTCAACTATATCACCACTGCTCGATGAACCTTCGATGCTCGTTCTTCTCCGTGGTGTTCGCGCCTTGGGGCTCGGGCTGGCACTTCGACTAGCTGCCAGTGTCGCAGCAATGAAGCTTGCGCTCTTGGGATCTGTCCTCCCTGCGGCCACGCTGGGGTGAAGCTGGCCTGGACTAGAGCCCAGTTGTCTTAGCCTTGCCGCAATTGAGCTCCCATGTTGCCCTTGGCTGTATTGTTCGCCATCGATAGTACTTCCGCCCGTGCTCTGTGTTCCGAGGCGCTTGGTAGGGCTTCGGGGACGTCCAGCTGACGTCGCTGCTGTCAGCGCACCATTGTCCTTCTGGGGAGGCGGGGGTGCAGGCTTTTTCTTATTGAAAGCGAGTGTTGCGCCCCTGAGAGCTGCGGCAGCATCAGAAGAGCCCGTCGTATGGGCAGCGACGGGAGGCATCACCGTCAAGGCGACATTGAAGTTGGATGAGTGAAGGAATGCGATATGAGGTCATTCAGAGGATGCGTGCGATAGGAGGGAGCTCGATGTCGCGTAGGAAGTCGAAAGGTTAGGCAAGCTAAAGGTTGTCGAGTGATTAAAAGGAAGTGAGACTAAAAGATTGAGAGATTAGGTGAGGGATTGTAGAGACCACGAATGAAGCGGGTTTACAGGGTTCACGTCAAGTCAAGCGACGTTTCGCGGCTGCAACGGAAGTTCCATTGAAGGATTCCAGGGACCTATAGCGGGATGTTCCACTTTGTTGAACCTAGGTCTCGGGCCACTGAGACCGCTAGAACCTCTATTGGCTTAGTGGACGTAAACGGCGGTAGCCAGCGTGGAGTCTTGCAGAGAAACCCCTGACTATGTATTTTTGGAATCACAGGTTACCAAGGAGACGGGAAGGCTGCTGCAAGTCATTGCCTCTGAGATTCGCGGCATTTATTGACATGGCAGTTTCGACTCATAGGATAGCGTAAAGGATCACCTTTTGTTTCTGCAACTTGGCCCATCTCGCACTCGGGTTCCTTCGCCAATCAACTCTAACTACTGTCATACATTCTATAATACTGGACATGATGACCCTTTCAAGACATCAAACCGTCTCCTACCATCATGTTACAATTGAGAATCTCCTAGGGCCATCACATTATCTCAGCAAGAGCCTACATCAAGGATAATTCCGAGGCTATGATCAACCAATCTTGTCTAACATTGATACTGCCGCAAGGACCAAGTGCTGTGTAAGGTGAACAAGTGATACCAACGTGTCTCAGTTTGTCTTGTGTGATACCACCAACCACAAACTGGAAAATCAGCGGGGTAAGATTTTAGGAGTTTACTCGAAAATCTAGAACACATTTGACAATTTATGTCTTATCCAAGCAGGGCAGCTTTATCCATATTCTATCACGTGGTTATATAGCTAAGCTTCACTCAGGTAACTTTACCTACCTCAGTAGCTGCACCTATTCCCAGTTTAGGACAAAGAGAGTGCATGTAAGCACTTAAACCGCCTTTCCTTAATGTCCACCAATCCACAGTCCGCTAACCCTTCTCCCTTCCGCATGCGGAATACGTTACGTTTATTTCGCATCACCCTTCCATTTCACCACCAATCTCGTGTATTTGGGTCACGCTCTCATCAAACCTCGGATATAAGATGCCTTCCGGGTGCTGGGAAATGGAACTAGGGGGGTTGTTGCCAGGCTTGGAAAATTTATGGCGATGGTGGCTACTCTTTGTAGGAGTGAGAAGGCATCGTCATTCCCTGGTGACAAGAATACTTTTCCATGCCCCTGGGAAGCTGACGGTGTAACACTCGGTCTTGGTACCTGTAGTAATGTACAGCTGAAGGAGATTTGGGAAGGAAATGAATTCAAAAATCGAGATTCAAGTTGTGCCACAGCTAATCATAGCAGTATTGGGCTAAACAAGCTTGCGGAGCTTGTATTCCTTTACTCCAGTGTTGACTTGGGCTTTGGAATAATTCATCACTGACTTATACTAACAAAGTTTCAACGTTTACCTACAGCAGTAGTCAAAGAATGGTATCTTCTTTGTGGAAGCTACATGTAGCTGCTCAACTACAAATTGGTTGTGACTTGAGTGGCAACAACCATGTGTTTTGGTGTTCATTAGCATGGGACTAGAATACTGTTGCGATAAATTTATTGATTCTTCTTTTCCCGCTTTGGTCACAGGTTCCGGTTCTAGTTCTTTTCGCGATCTTCCTTCAGAGAAACAATACGGTTGAGCACAATCTTATCATCTGTGGTATCCAAATCCATAGCCTACGTGACTGTTAGTGATTATTCATGAACTGGAGCAGCATGTACTCACAAAATAGGCAACACGCATGGCCTGGAATCGAACACTCTCAGGGCCGCTGACCTCGCTCGTCTCACCAGCTGTAACGGGCCAAGGAGCCCTCTCGCGCACCTCCTTGAAGCCTTCCTCAACCAAGGCCTCAGGGTAGACAACCTCACTGTCGGGGTTGACGTCGTTCAGGAATCCACCCTCAACGGCTGTGGGATCGTCGGACTTGAATAGGGCACTGTGGATTCGAGTTTCCACCTTGATGGAGCCTTCGGGCACCCACTGGATGTAGGTCTTGGGCTTGCTCTCCTTGTCAAATACGGCCTTGATGCTGGTGACCTTTCCTGACTCGTCCTTCTCGAATGAAGTAGCCTTGATAGGGTGGGGAGCGTTAAGTAAACCAACAGTCTTGCCAGGGGCAAGTCGGAAGTAACCCTTGATATCCTCCTCACGGAAATCAGACCGGTCGATGTAGACAGTCTTAGTCAGTCGGACTTTGTGGGTGCCAAACTTAGGGTCCTTAGGGGAGTAGGGAACCTCGAGTTCCTGAGTCTCTTCGAGGTCCTCGATGATGATAGGAACAGGGTCCAGCACAAGCATGAGTCTTGGGACTGTGTTCTCAAGATAACGACGGACAGTCTGCTCGAATCTGGCAATCTGAATGATTGTCTTTGCAGTGGTCACACCAAGCTCGTTGATGAAGGCCAGCAGGGCACCGGGGGGGATACCTCGTCGCTTGATGGCGATCAATGTGTAGAGACGGGGGTCATCCCAACCTCGAACAATTCCACCCTCAACCAGCTTCTTGAGGGCTCTCTTGCTCATGATGGTTCCACTGACGTTGAGGCGTCCTGTCAGATATTAGTACAAATCTTTAGAGCAGCTAGTGACAGTTTCTCACCAAACTCTCGCTGCATTGGCTCGTAAACCTCGAGGGACTTGTTCAACCACTCGTAGCTTTCACGGGATAGGATGAACTCGGTGGTACACAAACTGTGCGTAATGCCCTCAAAGCTATCACAGAGGCAGTGTGTGAAGTCATAGGTGGGGAAAATCTTCCACTCAGGAGCTCGGTGGTGAGGCTTCTGCTTCTTGGGTATTCTGTAGGCAGCAAGATCCCACATCTGGGGGTTACCGTTTGTGATATCCTGCTTCATGCGAAGGAAGGCAGTCTGGGGTTCGTATTTGCCGTCGTGCATATCCTGGAACTTCTGAAGGTTTGTCTCGACGTCCTGCTCGGCGTGCTTGCATCGATAACGTGGGCCCTCTTTTCCTTCCTTTCCACCACGCTGAAGTTTGATCTCGGCTTCGTTACAATGGCAGACGTATGCCTTCTCCTTCTTGACAAGCTCCTTTGCGAGGTCGAATAGCTTCTGGAAGTTGTCGCTTGAATGTGTGATGGCGCTAGGCTCAAATCCTGCACGTGTTGACGTTAGATACGGACGATTTGCGTACTGTGAAGACGAGAATTCCTACCAAGCCACCTAATGATCTTCAGAATCCATTCGAAGTATACTTCTTCCTCTTCGTCAGGGTTTGTGTCATCGAATCTTTCTTTCGTTAGCTATAGCTTTGGCGCTTCAAAAAAGTATCATACCGCAGGATCTATCACATATTAGCTACCTCCTCAATGACAACTCATTACACCCAGGCTTACCGTCTTGCCGCCGTGGTAGCGCGCAAACCCGAAGTCGATGGCAATGGCCTTGGCGTGGCCCAAGTGAAGATATCCGTTAGGCTCAGGAGGGAATCGGGTGACGACAGGCTTCACGGGTCGCTCCTTGTAAACGTCGGAAAGGAAGCCCTGCTTGAACATAGCATCGGGGTCGAGCTGGGTGGGTTCTTGGGCCTTGGGCTTAGGCGCAGCAGGCTTGGGGTTGGCATCCTGGTTCTTTGCCTTCTCTTCCCGCGACGCCTGGGCAGCAGCCTTCTTGGCTCGCTTTTGGGTACGCTTCTTCAATTCGTTGCGCGTGACCTGCTCACCGGTCACATCGTCAAGCACGAGCTTGACAGTGCCCTCGGTGACCTCTGCAACAGGGTCGGACATGATGGTGATCGGCGTATGATATGGTTTCGCTCGATGTCTCTTCCGACGACGTCGTTGGATTCGAGAATATGCTTAGCTTTGTTCGATGCTTGAAGCTTGTGGTGGGGTTATTTTCGACGATGGAAAGTTATCGTCGAGAGATGTTGGTGGGGGAGGGGTGGAGGGGTCGTTTCCGAGACCGCATTTGGACGACATTGAGTCATAAGGGGAATGATAAAAGATAACGAATATCGATAACGTCCGGATAGAATAAAAACTAAGGGACGAGCATGAACTTCCATTTACTAATTAAGTATCTATTTAATAGCGTGAGTCCCAACAGTTTACCAAGTCTGTGCCTTACTTCATTGGAAATTTTATCAACTTGAGCATTGCTGCACAAGTTCAAGCAAATCTTTGGCTGACACTTTCCTTTGACAAACATACTTTATCTATACACGGTGATTCAGCGTTGGTATCATGGAATAGCCCAGTGTCCTAAGCTTTTCTCGATATTATATACGTAAGATACTCGTATGAGATATCTTATCTTTTCTTATTTGCCAACTGCCATGTTCGGTTGTACAAGTTAAATTTCCTGATTATGGCCTACCCTATAACATCCGCTGAGCATTAATACTCAATGTAAGTGCTTCATTCTGACCTCCAACACCGTGCGATGGAGATCAAAGACAGATATAGCCTTCTATCATCCGTCCTCCATTAACTGAGAGAAAGTTAAAATGTACAGATGACTCGATCAAACTAGATTACTACGGCACTGCAGCAAACTTTGAGCAGCGCATTTTTAAGACCGATTTCTGCCTGCCAGTGTCCAGCTGGATTTCGCGTCACTGCCAAGCAATTATGGAAACCCATTAATAGCCTTACCGGGAAGTGGGTGTTCAGCCGGACATGTACATATCCAGAAGCCATGACGATATATAGCTACTACTGGTGCTTATCGACCATGAGGTCCAACAGCCATCGGAAGATCAATGCCATAGTCGTTGAGTTCATGGCCATCGAAAATTATATAAGTGATGCTAAGATACTTACGGTAAGATAGTAGGGATTGAACGCTGAGTGCGAGTCCCTCCGTCCTGGCTTGACTTTTGTTAGGCTCGAGAGGTTACCAACGTTGGAAAACAAGCATATTGTGTTTGCGGGGTAATCACAACGGTGTGACTAGGTATATACTACAGAGTACACGCAGAATAACACGAATACATCGATGTCGTTTCTTTATTTTCTTAGTAAGACGAAAGAAATGTGGCTGGTGGTTATCATCAGCCGAAGAATTGATTCTATGTAAAATCAAGTGGGGGTCGCAACCAGAAGAGACACAGACATTTGCAGCTTCCACTAAAGAATATTGACTTACAGGGGCGTTGGTTGGCTGAAACGTAGGCAGGCTGCCCACCAAATTCCGACATCCGAAGTCCCCGTCGACAGGCGTGGGATGGCTTCTGTCAACAGTATCCTCGTCATCTCTGATGCCAATGTCGTGATATGGCTGACAGCGGTTACAAGGGTTTGAAGCCCACATAGTGCTTGATTACCAGTGGCTTGAGCCTGTTCTAGGCTCTATCGGGGGCACCTAAATCAATCTCCCCGAAATCTGACTGTGGCGCGAATCCACCTGCTGTACCTCCGTACCTTGTCCACTGAGTCCAGTGATTGCAAAGGGCCCTCGCACGCAATCGGCTGCTCGCCAGCTCGCCATGAGCAGGGCAGGGAAACGTCCATAGCAGGCAGATATACAGTAAAGATGGAGCAAGATCATAACCTCGTTCCTGGACGAAAGGCCTCGGGAAGTTTTGCCGATAGTGAGAGCATCTCTAGCCTCAACCGCATCATCATGGGCTGCCGAGTCTGTCGCGCAAGAAAAGTAAGTTGTATTCTCTATCCATGTGGGACTTGACTGACATGCGATCAACCCCAGGTCAAATGCGATGGCCGACCCAACGGTTGCCGCAATTGTGAGCGTCTTCAACTCGAGTGTGTTGATGATGACGGATCAAGATCTGGCAGTCGACGAGGTTCAGTCCCTGTGTCTCTGAGGAAGATTCGGACTTATCGGTCATGTACCAGCTGTCGCGTCTCAAAGACTAAATGCGACGGCGACCGCCCGAGATGTTCACGATGCTGCGCCCGAAACCTTGAGTGCCAGTATGACGGAGGCTCGGCTCCTCGCTGGGCGCGCAACCTCAGCAAGGCGCCCACATCAGGCTCGACCGAGGAAGATTTAGAGTCTTCGTTGGATGCTTCTTCAGTTGCTGAGGAGAGTTTAAGGTCTCCTAGTCTTATTCAATCCCGAGAGACTGACATTGCAGCGTCCGGTCGGTCAAACCCCAAACATACCGGCATCATTGACCCACCCATACACTTTTCCGATGACACCGAGCTATCTATTCATTCCTGGTGAGTTCAACAACATTTCCGAAACTCCGATTTGGCCTTCTCACTTACACATGCCCTAGGCTGGTGTCACCAGATCTCCCGTCTGCGAACAACATCCGTACCGTAGTTGACCACTACTTTGCCAACATCCACCCCCTGCGATGCTTTGCATTTGTACATAGACCATCGTTTACTCGACAGTTAGATAAGGGCTTTGAATCGGAAGATGAAAAAGCACTGCTGCATATCATTTGCGCACAAGGTGCCAAGTATGATCCCTCTGTCGATCCATGTGAACAGGACACTAACTGTCCAGATTCTACGCCTTATCTATCAACGTGGAAGATCAGGATGCCAAGGCAAGCCTGATACGAGCTGCAGGCAACAGCTGGGCACACAAGGCCGAGCTGCTGGTACTTACCAACTTCGGCAAGATATCAGTCCAGAGGCTCATGGTATGTTTCAATCATAGTGCTCGGAAGGAACGAGAAAACTAACCAATGCTGCCCAGACATGCATATTGCTCTACGATTTTCACTTTCGACTTGGCGAATACAACCAAGCTCTCATGTTGAGCGGTCTTGCCGTCCGCATGGCTCATGCTCTACAGCTCAATGTCGAATTCTCCCCAGATATTCTCTGCGCTGAAGCCAACGAATCTTCCCCACCTGCCGTCGAAAAGGAGAGCCGCCGGAGGCTGATGTGGGCATGCTACATTCTGGATGCTTGGACGGGTAGCGGTGTTGACCAACTAACGCTCCTGCGTGAAGCCGACATTAAAATCCAGTTGCCATGCAATGAGCGTAACTTCCGGCTTCGAATTCCGTGTGTGACCGAAACACTTGGCGTGGGACACGTTCTCCAATTCCTACCTCCAGCCATCGTCCCACGAAGACCGGCTGCCAACATGGGTATCATGGCTTATTACATAAGAATCGTCACCCTCTGGAAGCGGGTAGTTAGGTTCGTTTGGCAGCCTAACCCCCCTTAGTAGACCCGAACATCTAACATGAAGGCAGATATGTCAAGCATCTGAATACGAGCCCGCCTCCATGGCTTCCCGAGTCTGACTTTGCTGCTCTTGATGCTGATCTGCGATCATGGGGCCGACACCTTCCCGAGTTCATCTCATACTCGACTGATACCATTTACGCCCGCCTTGAGTCTGATCAGCTTGGCTCACTTGTGTTACTTCACTGTACATACCATCATAACCTCTTAGATCTTTACAGGATATCTATGCCGGATCTATTCAAGTTGATAAAGCCCTTTTATTTCCCTCCAAATCAAGAGGAGTTCCTACAGTCTCTGCAAGCCGACTGCTTTTACCATGCACAGCAGATCGCCACCATTTTGGCTGAAGCAGTCCAGCATGGCGCTCGATACTTGGCTGATAGTCTTCTACCATGTTTTGCTTATGATAGCAGCCGAGTGATGCTGTACTACATTGCAAGGCTTCTTGATCTTAGCAGGCCTGATGCCGAGACCATCGTTGTGGATGCTATCAACGCCGTAGAGAGCAACAGTAAAATCTTACGGACCATGGCTTCCCTTTTCCCACTTGCAGATTCCCTCGTACGTGGAACTGTCCCAGCAGAAACATGTGTGACAAGCCTGCTGATTATGACACTAGGCAACTACCACAGAGAGATGGCTAGCCAAGATTCGCAAGACATTTGCCCAGGACGAGCATATGAGTGATCGTCCCTTACATGGTGATGAGGAAAGGTACGTGATTTTGACAATTCAGATTATTTTGCTTGCTCATACTACAAAACAGGTCACCAATTCTATCGGGAAGTCCAATCATCAGCAGCCCTGATGAGGCTCTGGGAGCACTCGGTCTTGCACGTCTTGCCCAAGGTGAGGCTAGCGATACCAACCCGGTGGACCACGATGCTTGGAAGAAGACGGGAGGCAGTAGTTCGAGTGCGAGCAAGGTCGGGTCTGGATCTGTGTCTGGGGCCCGATCAAACAGTCAACCCGAAGAGACACCAGCGCGATCCAAGCTACAGCACGAACAGCCGGTATCTCAGCGAACGCCTCCCGGAACAACAACTTCTTACATGGATCACAAAGCAGTTGATCTAAGCGATCTACAAAACTACTTGTCCTGGGACATGTACGGTATCATGGAAATGAGCGACAATGGCCTTAAAGCCGGCATAGAAGGCAACGGCATGCCCTCTTGGAGCGCAATGTGATGTGGATCAGAAAGGAAAACCCCAAGGAAAATTCGCCTGAGACACACATGAGACAAAAAATATTTTGGCAATTTGAGTATTTGTTCTGGCGTGTCATGATGAGCGCGCCCCTCATAAATTTCTTCAGTCATCAGCTTCGGGATACTGCTGAGACGGTTACGAATCAAGAGCGGACAACCGTGCATTAGAAGCTGTGGAAGTTACGGAGATCTATTCTTCGTTACTCGTCATGCCGGTGTTGTGGCTTCCAATTTCGGATGCGAGGGATGCGTAGTGCTAGGAGCGGCGACCCCGACGAAGCATTTCCTTGACGCTATCGATGTTGAGCGAGCTTGATCGGCTCCGAGTCGAAAGCTCCTTATCCGATTTTTGCATTCGAAGGACATCAACATATCTTTGCCAACAATCAGTACCATCGTGTGTGTACTTTAGTCGGGCTTTGCTTCTTTCACTGTGGCTCCAAATTTTCCTCCCTTGGAAGATCATTCAATATTGTACAAGGGCCCCCAGGTAGCTCAGCTCATCCATGGATTTGGCTAGGCAATAGTGAAGCCCCAGTCCAAGATCGATCGACAAGGAACGGATGGGAAGGGCGAAAGAGTGCATTACATGGTATCCGGGGTCTGGAGGGACTTGGGCGGACTACTCGACCACGATGAGTCGTGCGATATGCATTCAGCAGACGGTTAAAGGAAAAAGATTAATGGAGCGAGTAATAGGCATCAGGCGATGCCGTACAGAGAAACAGGAGCGCACTTAAGAGACACGGGGAGTTTAATTGGCATATGCAGCACTGATCATATGAGTGCCAGGCATTGAGCACATACTATTTAGCACGTGCTAGCAGGGAAGCTTTGCAGGAAAGACGGTAATGACAGTTATGATGATGGCAAACACCGTTGAAGCTTGGGCCTCGAACGCAATCATTAATCAATTATCAAGAAAAAGCACTCGACCTTCGGAAATCGATCACTGTAGGGTTCATGGGGGGTTGAAGGATTGACGAGCGGAGGGGTAGCCAGGGCAATCACAGGGAATGGTTGTTATGTTGCATTGTTTACATGCGCCGCAACAAGAAATAAGAGAAAAAAAACCCAGAAAATTGGCTTACAAGAACTGGTATAGCTGCAGCTACGGAGATTTTCACCAATGAAATGCCAGATTCCGAAACAATTGTTTATAAGAACCATGATCCAAGTAAGACTATGGCGCGAGGCGATGGATACCCGGTAACTAGGCACACAGACTTTTGGTCTGACGGAGGCGGGGAGAGAAAAAACGAAAAACAAATATCTGTTTGCGGCTTATCATTCATCAACTTGTCGTAATTGTATGCCCTCCGTACAAGCCATCAACAGATGTGACTGGTTTGATTTATTTTACTTTACTTTTTATGCTGCTTGCGGAGTCTCGGTTCGCTTAAGCTCGTGCTGTAGACTAAAGACAAAAAGTCCGGATGATCATGTTCCGCTTCTGCACGCACATGCAAGTCAACGATCACCGATGCAAGGAGTCGGATTGCTTGCGTTTGTTTTAGATTTAGATTTGGATACGATACCTATGTACCCAGGCAGGTCCGGACATAGGATTGCTGCGGGTTCATGCTTGTCTTTTGAGGGGAAAAACAAGGAACTTAGCCACATTTTACGGTGATGCTGAGGCCTCGGTAGTTGCACTATTAAGCGAATATTGCGGTACGTACAGCTAATCATTCGATCTTTAAGGTGAGAAGGCAGAAACAGCATCATCGAATGCCATGTCTTCCCAGTTCCCATCGTGAACGGGCCAGAACCTGTCCCTGGGGAGGTGAGCGGATTCAAGGATACAAGATAGGATGCCCACATCAGGCCAATCATCGACTTTAATTAATGGAGCCCTGCTGCAGTAGCTGATCAGCCGCGCTTCCACAAACCTTTCAGTGGCTCAGCGCCCTGAAATAACCCTGCCACAATTGAGCTGCAGCGGGGTAGCGGTGCTGAAACACTGGGGCTCTCTAGCTAGCCCGCCAATTGTACCTCGCTTCACTCGAAGGGAGGTTGCTGTAGCAACTTGCGACTTCACATCGTTTACTGAACTCGATAACCCTTTGTGAATACTTCCATGCCCGATCGCCATACCTTCATTATTCTCCCGTTGTCTCAGCCGCTTTCACGTCTCTCTTTTTTTCCCCAACACCAAAATATTTCATCACGAATCCGCTTTTGCGGTCCACGGCAGTTGGCACCCTCAGTTTCCCTTCGCGCATATCATGCTAGCTCCGCTTCGACGACTTCATTTCACTGCTCAATGACCGCTTGCGAGAGAAAGTAAACAGACACGACTGAACTATACCGAGACCACGATTCACGCTTTACGCAATTCCAAATCAATCAACTTCACATACGTTTCGCGCATTTATTTGCAGGATAGCGCACTTCCTACCTCTGTTACTTCTACATAGCATCACCGCCTGATCACGTTATCTTGTTCGGCGACGGCGTTCACGGCCTAATCAAAATGGTGGACACAAGTTACCTTGCGCAGCAGGTTAACAGCAGCATCGGCCAGTTACACGGTCTTTTCGACGAGATCGGTGTTCCTGACCATGAGCGCGAAGCTCGTGAATCTGAGGTATGTCTATTCGGGTTGCGATAAAACATAATCGCCTGCTAACTCTAATAGCTGTTCTCAGCACTGTCCGAGGCACTCAATAGCCAAGTGCGACTCGTCAACTCAGAAAAGAAAGAGATGATCGACGAAGCCAAGAGGATCATCACCATCGTTCACCAAATGGAAGCATCACTTGATGATTCAAATCGTCGCCGTGATTATCAGGAAGACGACGAGTTGACCATCACATATCCATTATCACGATGTCTCCAACGCCTCAAGGAGAAGCACACCCAAATCAGCCGTCTCCACAAGGAACGTTTCGAACAAGTTAAGAGTGCGTACCTGTTGCAATGCCTTCTCCCTCCAACTGCTAACCCAACATAGAACTTGTCGTTGCTCTCGAGTCCTACTCCTCCCACCTTGAGCCCACATTCGTCCAGATCCCTCTGCCACCTACAGGACCCAATCAGTCTATCCCTGCCAACTTTGATCTCTCCTCCACATATGTTGACAAGCTCGATGGCGAGTTCACAAGAGTCTACGAAGAGTATTCCCGTCGCATTGCCACTGTACAAGCCCTCGCCGACCAGACTATCGGTCTTTGGGCTGAGCTTGGCATTCCCCAAGCGCAACAAGACGGCGCCATTGTCAAGTACTACCGCGATTCCCCAGAGCAGCTTGGTCTGCACGAGGAGGATATCAGCCGACTCCGCGCCAAGCGCGACAAGCTTTCAGACGAGAAGAAGAACCGCGAGAAGAAGCTCAAGGAGTTGAAAGCGGCTGTTGAAGCTCTTTGGATTAAGCTTGGTGTTGACGAAAGTGAGACCAAGCCTTTCCTCAACGCGAACCGCGGCTGCGGTGTTCGCCAAATCAATGAGTTTGAAGATGAGCTTTCTCGACTAAACGAGCTCAAGCGACAGAACCTCCACCTCTTCGTCGAAGATTCCCGCATCAAGCTTCAAGAACTCTGGGATGCGCTGTACTTCAGCGAGGACGAAATGCTCGAGTTCACGCCTGCCTTCTCAGATGTCTATAGTGACGCTCTTCTTGAGGCCCATGAACGTGAAATCGTCCGCTTGGAAGCTCTCAAGGAGCAGCGGGCACCGACACTGGCTCTTATTGACAGACACAAGAGCCTAATTAAGGAACGTGACGATTTGGCGGCATCCAGCCAGGATGCCTCACGACTTATGGGCCGTGGCCAGAAGGGAGAGAAGAGAGATCCCGGAAAGCTACTCCGCGAGGAGAAGATGCGAAAGCGCATCACTAAAGAATTGCCCAAGATCATCGCAGAGTTGCGCAAGTTGCTTTCCCAATGGGAAGATGAATACGGCCGGCCCTTCCTTGTTTTTGGCGAGAGCTACTTGGATGAGCTTGAGGCAGCTGAGGGATCAAGAAAGAACGCACTCCCACCGCGATCCAAGACACCTGCTGGTCCACCTCCTTCAACTGTTAAAGCACCCAAATCAGTGCCAAACCTTCGGGCTACCACGAGGTCCATACCCCCTCGTTCTATGAGCAAAACGCCTACTGCCGCCGCTGCACCTCCTCCCAGAAGACCTGGTCACCAAACCACAGCATCCACATCCAGCATTCCTCAAAGTCCTCTCAGGAGCCCTTCGCGAATCCCTGCGCGAGTTCCTCTGTCAAATATGAGACACGGAAACAACTCCCCCGAGCGTCCTCGGGCAGAGTCGTGTGCTGATGTTTTCCGGCCAGGTCCACCATTGATAAGAGCGCCTCCTCCAAAGATGCGTGACCTGATGGCACGGGCCGAGCTTCAGGCTCCTGCGAACCCTTACAAAGCCGCGGGTCTTTCATCCAGCATCGTTCGTCAAGTTGAACCTGAGGATGTTTACGACGACCGTCCACGGACGGCTCGATCCAACTCCAACAACTCTCAGTACAGCTACCCCAGCAACAACTCTCAATTCAGCCACCCTAGCAACAATTCACAACTCAGCCACACAAGCTACAGCGATGAGAGCTACCATGATCCATATGCTAGCATCCGCTCCCAAAACTACCGTCCAGCCGCCCCACCCCCGCGACAGATCTCTGGTGAATCAATGGCATCAACCAACATCTCCGGATCTGAGAACTGGGAAACATACGATGATGACAATAGCGAGCCAGAGATTGATGCCTCTGATGCCTATTATGCCAAGCTAAGAGCTGCGAGAAACAAGCGATTCTCACCAGAGCAGAGCATGAGGCCCACAAGCAGCCAGTCCAAGCGCATACGTGGGATACCTCCGACAGCATCGTACAACGGGCCAGTCATGATTGACCAGGATGGCAACCGCATCATCTCTGGTAGCGAGTGGACTGACGAGGACGGATACTGAGTTTCAGTTGATGTTCTTAAACATCCTTTATCTCTCATTTTATCCTCGAATGATGTCGAAGCAATTGTACCATTCTGAGCGATGACAGTCTCACGCAAGTCTTTGATGATGCAGGCATCTCGCGGCCCTTGAGTGAGCCAACGACAAAGCATCGCATAATTCAAACCTGTCTGGTAGCAATACCGATACACGACTGAATGTCTCCATGATAATGTCAGACAGAAAGGAGTCTTGATACTTCCGCTTCCCTTGGACATGTTTGCCAGCAAGCTCTTCACTTTTTTTGTTTTTTATTCTTTACTTCCCAACTTTCTCCATGTTCCTTCCCAACTGTTTGCGTTACATCTCGCTGGGCTCGACGCCAGGAAATTTTGTATTCTTTTTATTTTATTTTAAGCTTGAGATGGGCATTGTACACAGTCTCCGACATAGAGAAGGAGGGCTGTTTACATAGGTAGTTGCTTGCCCTAGGATAATAAGGGATGTGCATAAAGGGGTCGAGGGCGCGGGAAAACTGGTTTGGGAGGGTTGGAAGACAGGCGTCTAGGGCTGACCTTTGGCGTTTATTAATGTATATCCGGAGTTGGTCGAGCTGCTCGATCAAGTCTTCAACAATGCTATCTGTTTTGATTCAATGATTACGATGCCCCTTTGAAATATGTGAAGTGACTACTTACCCACCCATGCATGCTTTCCAACAACTCAAATTACCTTGATAAGCCAGCCGCCTCCTTTGTGGTAGATTTGAAGCAAGAGTAGGGATAGTATTGTCAAAGAATTAGGATTTAGTAATTAAATCGTACCACTCTAATTTAGTGGCGTGTACTGGTATACAAAAGTCCTGTCACCCTAGTGTTGTCTCATGATGAATCCAAAACGCCGTCCCTTGGCCCGCTATTCCTGCGTAACAAATATCATGGCCAAGTGGCCGATGAAAGGAGATGTACTCCCACGTCAGTGGTAGTTTACCACCACTTGAACACTGTGTTCCACGTCTTCCATGGGCCACGTCTGGCAGGAATCTTGTCCTCGGGTGTGGAAATCTCGTAACCATCATCGATATCCTTGGAAACCGTCTTGGATGCGTAAGAGTTATCGTCGCTCTGAAGCCACTTGTTGAATCGGCCCTTATCCTTGTGGCGGTAAGATTCAACAGGTTGGGGCAGGACCTTTGTGCATTCGGTAAGGCTGTTGATGTTGTTGACACCCAAGAGACTGAGACGGACGTATGCACGGGCGTAGTCCTGGTTCCAGGCTGCCTGGCCGGTGCTGCCACTGGCAAACGCCTCAAAGGCAGGCTTGGTCAGAGGATGCTGGGCAAGAACTTCGTCACTTGGGAATTTGTAGACTCGCTTGGGTGAGTTGGTATCAAGAGTCTGCTGGTAGAATAGGATATCCCAGACACCGGGGGTGCTGTCCTGAGGATCACCGTCACGGTCGACGTTGGTGTGGTGCTGCTGAGAAGTGGTGTGGGCACCGATAAGGGCGACAAGATCATCGGGTCCGATTGTCTTATCCTTGAAGAGGTTGATGAGAGTCAAGGCATCGGAGGTAACCTTGGGCAGAAGACCTCCCAGGTTGGCCTTGGTGCTGTCCTTGCGACCAACAAAGGAGCGCACTCTGGGGCCGAGAGGGCATGTGACAGCAGCGATGTTGGAGCCCATTTGGATCAAATCAGCCATAGTGACTTGTGTGAAGCCGTACTTGTTGTGGTACTTGTCGTAGATAGTCTGATAGTAGTCTCCGATTTGCTGGAGACCCATGTTCTCGCCGCGAGTCAGCTCGTTTGACAGAACGATTGAGCCATCAGCACCACCACCTTGAGAAGCAGTCTTGAGAGACCAGGTGCCAGCATCGTGGAAGCCGATACGTACGGCATAACGAGCCCACCTTGTACAGCGGCCAGCTTCACCCCTGAAACGATCCTCAAGCTCGTTGGAGATGTATTGCCAAACACAGCAGGTGTCGCGCTTGCATCGCTGAGAGTTCATGGAAGGGCAGCCGAGGTAGCGCTCACGGCTAGTGGGGTTGCCGTTTCCTTGGAGGATTTTCTTGATATCGCTTCCAACTGAAGTGAGTGACTTATCGCCGACAGTTCGAAGGTCGCCGAGGAGGGAGTGGGCATCAAAGTTATCGCTGGTCCAACCACCCTGACCTCCAGATTGGCCTGCACCGTTACTCCAGTTATCACCACCATTGCCTTGTCCAGACCATGAGCCTGCACCGCTGCCGTCATTGCCCTGTCCAGACCAAGAGCTAGAACCGCCTCCATTACCCTGGCCCGACCAAGAGCTGGAACCACCGCCGTTGCTCTGACCAGGCCAGGCACTGGAGCCTCCCCAACTACCTTGGTCAGACCAAGACTTTGAGCCACTAACTTTACCCCAACTTCGAGCAGCAATTCGTTCGATTTCCTTGATGGTGTCTTTCATCCCAGGGTGAGCCGCAGCCTCTGGGATAGGCGCGGCTGTCAGAGCAACTGCAATAAGGGCGGTAAACTTCATAGTTGTGGTATAAGGGAGAGTGATAGAATTATTGGTAGATTAAGAGAAAGAATAAAAGGTTGTAGAGAGTGTGATGATTATGCCTGTTGGCTATGTATGCAATGATAGTATAAAGCAGATTAAAGAATGACTGCTGAAAAGAATGACAAGGAAAGCGAATGACAGAGTGATGAAGAGCTCACTGCTTGGCGAGGTCTGAGAGAACGAGAGCGAGGCATCCTGTATTATATGCCAGTGACCGAGAGAGAGGTCGCCGAGAAACCGGCAGGCCAGTTCTGTTGCTGGCCCCTGGTCTCTGCATCTAGGCTCCGTCCTAGTTTCGCGACTATCAAGTGGTCGATTAAGGAACAACTTAAGAACAGACACTTACCTGAACCCTGCACTCCATCATCGCTAGCGGCCTGTGTCTAGAACCCCGTCGATATGGGGTTAGTAACAGGGCTATGACCGTCAGTGCGTAGCAATATCTTACCCGCCCCTCGACGTTACAATTTCTCCCCCAAAGAAAGCGACTTGCTTTTTGTCCATTTCTGCTTGGAGAAATGATCGTCATAGAACTAGCAGAGACGTTTAAACTGTAGAAGCGGAGTCTCGGTTGCACGTAGAGCGTTGAGGCGTTTGCGCATGGCGCCTCGTTCCATCAAACAACGGTCCAAGGTTTCGATGCCGACTGGGTCGGTTAACCTTGTGCAGGATTAGGGAGCTCGATGGATCGAATCTCTTGGAAGACTTTAAAGTGGATAGGCCTGGAAGTTGGTGCGTGGGTACTGACCTTCGCTTGGAGGGATACGTCGCATGGTTATCGTCAATTACCACAGATTTTGGTCTTCGGTGGAGGAGATGCGATATCAAGAGGAAGCTTATCTGCATCTTCTTAATGGCATCGTACAATTGGACGCTGTCGAGCACCAGGGGCACAGTACCTGTAGCTGCGTGTAAGATGATACGTCGGTATGTATCCACACATGAATCATATTACCACTGACGTTGTAATCTTCTCCTTCTGGTGAGTCGTGGTCTAGACACAATCGCTGGCACGGGAACTCTCAGCTGAGAAATTGATTGTGCTCATTGGCCGTTAAGTATATTGGCTCTAATACCTACCTGACAAAGGTAAGCGCAGGACGCCAAGTCTCGAATTGCGGTGGATCGAGGATCGTGGAAATGAACCTTGTTCAGGTGGATATGAGTCCGATAGACGGGAAAGCTGATGCCCCATGCCAAGAGCCAGAAGCGAGCTGCCTCTTGCTCTTGGACGTTGATGTTTTTCTGGTTGATAAGAAAACTCAATTTTCTGTGATATTGTTTGGAGAAGGAGGTCCGTTCGGTGCTGTACCTAAGTGCCTAATGTACCTACCTACCTGGGTAAGGTACTAAGGTAGGTACCTACCTTGGTCACCCATCACATGACATAATCACCCACAATTCAGTGGCTAATAAGTTTCATTATGCTTATTCTAGCCTGTCTGGCCGTTTACACTTCCATCAACATCATGAATCCTTCACTTGGACTAGGTAATCAAGAATCGCAAATTCTACATCCGAGACTCTTCAATTATGACCCATCACTACCCACAAGTCCACCGAGCAGCCTAATAAAGGGAGCAGTCCGGAGCATACAGGGGAGGGGAGATACCCAATCATGATATTTCCAATGTCATAAACTAAAGAAGCAATTCGGGAAATTTACCCCTGGCGCTAAAACGCAGTTGTGGCAACCAGAAACAAAACGAGCTCTTCCATTGTCGGAATAGCTCTACTGCAACGCAGCCTTCACCTACCGGAGATGAACGGTGAGCAAGTCAGTTCTTACTCCTGACCCAGCTGAAGAGCTTTCCACGAGGTGATGTTCCCGTCAGCTGTACCGCCGGTTTCCTCACTCGCAGCGGAATATGAAACGAATGAGCAGGGGCAGGGTACTATAAAAACAATCGCTTTAGACCCAGTGGTAAAAAGATGTAGGTAAATTTAGCATAAGTTTTGGTAGTACTTTACCTGATCTTGTTCTGCCCCTCAGCCAAGATAGTCAGTCACCCGGGGTAAAAATAACGAAATGTGATATGGAATATCACAGGGTAAACCACTACTATAGCCACCGACAAGGTTACCGTTGACCTTCCGATTCAGACTCGATAACACATGGATATAACCGTGGCTTCTCCTATTGTACTCCAAATGACATGTCGAAATAATATGTATTTGAACGTGATTCTTTGCATTTAAACGCTTTCCATGATTACAAAGTTTCTGTTCCCCCTCTATCGCTTATCTAAATACGCTACGATGATTCTATACTTGTTTGCTATACAGAAACCCAGCCAACCATCACATGGAGAACCTTCTGAGTGAGCTCGCACCTTCAGGATCAGCAGAAACATAAGCGTCCATGTCCATACTGGCAGTACCGTCCGTTTCGTTGACCTTCTCCCCTCTCACAAGTAACGCAACGCTGGTGCCTTCTCGCGTTCGGCAAACTCCCGCTCCCACAGCACCCTGGATGGCCCGAATAGCGTATGAGTGGACCGTTAAGGATAAGAAATCACTATCTATCGACTCGTTGAAGATGTCCTCCAGAGCCTGGTGTTTCCGTACTATGTGCTCTTCATCCTCCTCTGGCTCTGCCCTGTTCGTAAACTGGTCCTCTTCCGCAAACCCGTCTTCGATTCTATAGCTTGGGTAGTTCTCGGCTATCCAGGTGCGGCTCCTTCTGTAGTCGCAGGTGTGCCGGGTAATCCTCTCTCTAAGTAGTTCCTTGACGATGGGTTGGAGGGGAGGTTTTTGCGAGGCCATGAGTGAGGAGAAGACAAGGTCCGTGGTTTGAAGACAACGCGCCAGAGGGCTGGTATAAAAGACGTTGGGAAGCGGTGCGCCTTGAACATTGATAAGATCGGTCCAAAATGCATTGAGCTCCTGAGCCTGCTTTTCGCCTACTTCTGTGAGAAAGGCATCGAACCAAGTTTCATTCTCGTCGCCATTTTCAAATGATATTCTCGTCTATTGCGCGTTAGCATGTTATTTACTAGTGGCCGGAGACACAATGACATACATTCCAGGCTTCAGAGCCCACTTGAGCGTGCATCCTGTTGTGCACACCGAGACCATGCCGTGTCAAGTACAGGACCTTGTAGCAAACATTGTGCGAACTGTTCTTGTTAAGCCACCTGACGTAGGCCGCGAGACGAGCCCAATCGCGCTGATCAGAAGCCTCTGGGTCATCAGAGGGGTATGTTTGGCCTGGGATAAGGCCTAGGTTAGGTTGAGTGGTGACCTTTTCTCCAGGGTATTCATGAGCGATATCCGCGAGCTCCACGAAGATGCCTGGCTGGGCTCTGAAGGACCACCTGTCGGCCATCATGTAGCAGACTGTCCGCACCCAAATAGTGTCCAGAAAAGATAGATAAGAAAAAATGTCGGTGGTCGCGTGTGCAGTCCAAGAAGTTTATTGAGATTCTCAACCGTCTTTCCAGGTCGGGAAATAGTAGACTTTGTAATTAAGGGTAAATAGATAGAACAAAAAGACCCGCAAATTCGGTGTAGAATGATTCGATGCGTATGCGCTGCGAGTTCCTGAGCTGTGAAGTTTGGGTTGAAATGCCTAATCATGAGGCCAACCCTAGAGTGCTAATGGAGTTTGAACCAATGACGTAGTTGGCAGAGAAATGGGGCATTCCCGTCAATATCGAGATACGACGTAGCAAGTCCACTTATGAAAGAAGAGAAGAAAAATTGCAACAAATTATTATGGAGACATATCTCTTTGCCTGTGATTCACTCATTTCTATTAGTGAGTGGTATTACACGAGGTTTACATGTGCTGCCTATAGAACAAACACAAGCAGACCTTCATTGTTAGATGAGCCAGGAGAAGCCAGGAGATGGTAAAGGAGAAGCACTCAATACGCGCGTCTATTACTCGCTGGACTAACCTATAAATTGCAAGTATCCGTAAGTACTCATCGCTGATACTGGTTGAAGTCGATGATGCGATTGTGTTCAGCCCTGAAAGTGGATCCTGGTCCCTCGATGCGTTTCCTACTCTAAAGAGTTTCAAGATAATTATTTCCGGTTCAATATCATCACATGCACATCAGTGATAAGAAAGGCTCGAATTGAGTATGTCGCATCGCCATTCAAGTATACTCTTCAGACTCCTGTACAACTCCCGAAACAATGCAATCACAAACTGACACATCCTTTCAACCCTCAGTCTTGACCACTTAAGTAAGTTCCTGAGGCTCCTTTCTACCATTTCCAGTGTCTGCAAGCCCCTAAGGCCTGTCCCCTGTGGCTTCGCCCCCAGCTTCGGATATGAAAGGCTGCTGCGGCTGGAAACTAGGCGCGTAGCTAGCACTGTCTCCTATCTTCGCTTTACTTATCTTGAACTGTATAGATATCAAGTTGCCTTCGTCGACTGTGACAAAATCTCGAGACGTTTGGCCCCAGTCGCCCGAGATGAATCCGCAAGTGTTGTCTGGGCCGATAGATATGACCAAGTCGCTCCTCGCCGTTACTACATTGCTTATCTCTTTTCGCCGTTGAAGATCCAGCGTAATTGGAGAAGCCGTTGGCTTGGGAATGATGTCTTTGGGAATACCCATGATGTTTCAAACTATATATCGGCCTGATTAGTTTGATAAGAGTGCACTCCGGCTTTTATGCCATCAACAATCGCATTAATTCAGTGCTCACAGAAATTGAATTCGTGTGTCATGACTTCCGCCACCAATTCATCCTGCAGTGCTGATCTCTCCTTCATGAGCTCCTCCCGGATCTTCTTTGCATCATCCAAGCCGATGGGGAAGTCCAGATTATCAAGCACCATGTTGGCCAACTCTGGTGGTAAGCTTCCAAGACTGCCGGTGTCGTTCAGCACATCTTCAGCCCACCAATGGCGCTGCTGGGGTGGTACGTTGGCGGTGGAGATGACAGGCTGCGAAGGGTCGACCAAGAAAAGGGCTAGGATCTTGCGGTGGCCTGGTCGTGACTTGTCGGCGAGCTCAAACGGACTCACGTGGTGCTGATACACATTGGGAAAGAAGAGCATCCTATTCTGGCGCGTGAGAACACCCCCAATGTCTTGCATGGTGTTGTTGTCAGCATCGATAGCGAATATATGTTTGATACTGTCGTAGTCTCCTTGCTCGTAGTGTAGAAAGTCGAGCAGTTCTTCTCCATTAGCATTGGTACGGAAATCGAGATGAGAGTCGGTGATATTGTCACAGTCGTAGTAATAGAGTGCGGTTGCGCAGATATGCTCGTTTAGCTGGCCCTCAATATGCCAAGAACCGCCATCATACGAAGGCTTTTCGGGTGTGAGATGAATGTTGGCAAGTTTGACAATTACCTGTACGCGAGGTGCATTGTTGAAGAAACCAGACGATTTCACGTCACTGGGGCTGAGCTTGATGAAATCTTCCACCTCCGTCTTCGGATCTGGACGATCCGGGGTATGGGTCAATTTGTACCATTCTCTATCCCGCTGGTAGCGAACAGAGTCCTCGTAGTCGTCGTTCATGTTCTCATCCTCCTGGCGAGGAGCTTCGTCTTCGTCTACGGGCCGGTTCTGCTCGCCGCAATATTTCAAGGGCTCACAGATGTCTGGGACCCTGCACACATAAAAAGCATCTTCGGTGTAGATTCTCTGCACCTCAAACTCTTGATGCCATCTGAGGATGACGTCCCAAGCCGGCAGTGACTTTTGGATAAACTTCTCGATGATGGGGTAAAGCTTAGCTTGCTTGACGGGGTGCAGGTTGTTGATGTAGCTATCAATACGAGGATGCTCACCAGTCAAGTCAACATCGCAAGGGAGCCATTGGAAACGTTTAGAAAAGGCCTTGACAGCAAACATATGTCTGTCGTAGTCTTCCTGAGTCCTGGGGCCCTCGAAATCGGTATTGGGGTCTGAGGGTAGGGTGATAGTGGTTCCGCTATATCTCAACGCTTCTTCAACGTTGATGCGCTTGTCTGTAAGAATACGGGAGCGTCCATAGACGAGAGGCCAGAGAGAAGGGTGGACGATGTCGAGAACCTTGCCGTCACTACCAGGATGCCAGTCTTTTAGGTTCTCGGGGACGTTCTCCAAAGGAGCGACGGCAGCCTTGAGAGCGTCATGGAGCTCCTGGGGGACCAGAGTGTCTGATTTGATAGCAGCAGTAGTATAATCCATAACAGGAATGAGGCCTGTTTTTTGGTGCATCTCTGCCTTTTTGCGAAGCTCCATGATACACTGACAGAATCCAGTGTCAGCAAAGGTGCCATTATCCTCGATCTAATAGAAAGCAAATTACTGATCAGAGTACAGGTGGGGATAATACTCACAGCATCAGCCATATTCTGCGTAAAGTCGCCATGTGGTCTATACTCTGCCCATGGCATTTCCATAGCCTCCGTTATCCATTTGGCTACAATGTCTGGATCTTCAATCTTACGCCACCACTCAGGCTTATTGGTAAGTTCCTCCACGACTTTGAGCATGCAGACCTCACGAACAGTCAAGGTGTTTGCTTTCCAGAGCCTAAAGTTATAAAGGTCCAATTCTTTCAACACGATCGGGAAGGGGCTCTCAGCGAATTGGTAGTTGAGAGGCAGGCCGTAGCCTGGGATCTTTAGTTTGGTAGTGGACATGTCTGGTTTTAATTTTTTTGTTGCTTGCAGGTGAGTTGCAGGAGGTGCCAGAGGGGAAGCTTTATATATGCATTGATTGGATGTTGTTGGAGTAAGGAGGATGTCGACCCTGGTCAAGCCAACAAGGCACCAGCCTCAGCCTAAGACCTTCAGCTGCGGGGCTAGCCCTGATAATTTCATGTAGAATAGGATAGATAGTGGTCAAAGTCAAGGACGAGAACGAATTTACGCGAATGCATGGATTAGTCAACGCGGAGAGGACACGAGGTCACGTTACTCGACTGCCGATCATACCATACAGTACAAGGCCAAAGACATGTGATTGTATCTTCAAGTCTGACGACGGGTACTCGAGCTCTGGTTCTGCGTCTAGTTGTTGTATGGATATGCTTGAGTAGCGACCCGTCTGATCGTGGCCTCATAGAATGGGATGTTGTACATAAAACAAGACAATAGGATGAAATAGACCATGATCTCATCTTCACAGCCAACCTTGAGTCAAATAGAATTGTCTCTCAACACCAACCCTTGTGACCTCTCTCGGACTTACCAACGAATCACGCCCTCCAAATTCGTCCTACCGACCGAGGCACGAGCTAAACCGGAGCCCCTCGGGTGCGGAGCCTTCACCTGTGGCCTCGGTCACAACTGCGATCTTTTTAATCTTTAGCGGGTCCAGCTACTGATTGATAAAAATTATATGCCCCAAATTCCCACCATTCCCACCTACAAGGTACCTTATTCTACCTTGCCTTTTCCTGGAACAGGTTACGTAGTATCATTTCATTCGCTTGTCTTTAGTTTCGTTGTCGTTCTTGTTAGACCATCTCATCACTTCCTTTCTCTGATACCTCAAATGCTCACTGTGAGCTTCTCTTTACCGAATCACCCGCCGCCATGACCGAGACCGCTCTAGAGGCTCCCGCCGAAGCCATCGTCATTCCCTCGGCGGAGCCCGTTGCCGCCGATGCACCTCCGGCCCCCGACACCTTTGAAAAGAGCCGCGACAACAATGTCAACACAAACATCAACATCAACAACAGTAAATCAAACACTACACCTAAACCCACTCCTCTTGCGCGGCTCCTCAAGTCGCCCTCTGCCATCGATGCCTTCATTCTACACCTTAACCGTGTCGTTAAGACGCGTGGAGGCACAGACACTGTCCTCCTCTTCACGACATATACCGCTCGTTTGATCGGCGCCATTCTCGACATCCTCGGTCGGACTACTCTCCGTCACTCGGCCCGCAAGGTTGTCGAGATGGCCTTCAAGCTACCACCCTCCACTTCGGTCATTTTGTCCACTGCAACGGCCCCGCCGCTTGCTACAAAGGCCCTTGCCTTGTCCAGGTACATCCAGGGCTTCACCAGCATGATGGGCGAGTGGCGCACCATGAACCGTCTCTGGGGTATAATCGGCACATATCTCGAGGCTAGATCGCTTGTTCTCAGTCTGCGCGGTAAGGAGTTGGACGCGAATGGCCAAAAGGTGCCTCCACCCGACCGAGTCAACACTGCTTTCGCCGTCGTGCAAATCCTCTGCAACTTCACATACGCTATCGGCGAAGGTGCTTGCTGGTTGACCTGTAAGGGCGCAACCAACTTGTCGCAAAAGGTCAGCAACAAGCTTGGTCTCTGGGCCGCTCGCTCGTGGGCCACCTGGGTTGCCATCGAGCTCGTCCGTTTGCTGGTTGAACGTGCGCGCAGAACGCCAAGCGGCGATATCACGGTTGAAGAGGAGTGGAAGACGAACTGGAACGCCTCTTTCATCGGTACGCTCCCCTGGATGCCTCTGTCGGCTCACTGGGGTACTGAGACGGGCTTCTTGCCCGAAATTGTGGTTGCGGCTATTGCCACATGGCCAGCTTCTAAGGCGATGAAGAGCGTATGGCGCCAGACAGCCTAGAGTGAGGTGTGAGACTCTGAGCATCAAGCAAACAGCCTGGTAGCTGTCGGGCCTTTGAGAATTGTTTCGTGTTATTTGATACACAGGCGCATGACATTAAAAAGGGCCAGAGATGAATTTACCGGTACAGAGCTGCATCGTTGACAACCTTTGCATATAGAACAGTGATACCATCGCACTTTTGGGGCGTGATACGCCACAGGGAATTATACACAGGCGCTTGGAGGCATGCGATTTATGCGTATATAGATCAACAAGTAAATAGCAAGTCATAAAGGCGCTTTCCAAAACATCCCATTAGTCTTCTTACATGGGCATTCTCTGGATCTCCTCCTTGGTCCAGTATTTCCTCATATTATTCGCCCCCAGCGTCTCAACTTCTTGGTCCAGATGCTTCCACAACACCTCACCCCAAGGCTCCATCTTGGTCTTGAGCACACTCAACTCAAACTCCGCCTCGCCAGTCCGGCACTTCTTGAGGTACTCCTCGAAATGATCCAAGCCTGCGTGGATCTGCTTGTGCTGGCGTAACAACTCAGCGCGCCCTCCACGGAACTCGGGCATCTTCTTGGCCAATACGGGGAAAATATGCATCTCTTCGATGTTGTGGTGCACAGTGAGATGCTCGGCGAATTGCAGGCCCTGCATGATGAACTGCTTAAGCGACATGCCTTGAGGCCGGCGGTTCTCCGCGCAGGCATTCCACATGAGATTCCATGACCTTCTGAAGTTCTCGTGCTAGAAACTCATTAGCTGGTGCTTCTCATGTTGTGTACAGCAAGTAAATCTTACAAAGTAGTTCATATGATCGGCCATTCGGTTATAAGCTCTAAACTCATGATCGGACAGTGGTGGAAGTTCCTCTGCCTCTGCCTTGACGTGCTCGACAGGCTTTGTCGTCTCCTCAGGTTTTGTTTCAGACATGACTGTTTGCTGGTGATAGGCCCTGAATATCAAAGGCCGAGTAGGAATGTGAGGCTTTACGGATATACGCTGCTTAAAAGAGGGTATCGAAAATAGTCCAAGTGGCAACGATCGAGACCGGGGTTGGAGTGAAAAGTTCTTGGAAAGTTGCAATCGCAAAACCGCTCTCATTATTGAAGAAAAAGAAAAATACTCCTGAAAAGTCAGACGTGAGAAGTGTCACTAAATACAAAAAGGCCGTCTACCTCATGATGTCTCCAGGTTTTGGGCCCTTTCGACCACTCAGAAGCCATCCATTTGCACCAAGAAAAAGTCGACAAGATTGGAAATCGCTGACTGATTGAGCCCGTCTGATGCACGCGTCGACTTATTAGTCATCTTGTCTCTGGTTCTTCGGTCAACATACAAAGTCCAATTCAAATGAGCGAAATTGATTAAAATGTTGACATTTCTTTAGGACGTATTTGACGTCAAAAGAGCACTTGCTTATTTGTCATGGGCGCTCGCTTGTGGTGATGTTGTACTCTGGGATGATCGGTAAGAAAGCCGACTTCATCTTGATTCTTGCAGCTCTTGCATTAACTTTCAATAACTTTCAAAATCCCTTTATCAATCACAAAGACTTGGTCTAAAAATTCCGGTCTCATAGGCTTCGCTCGCTATAGTACTTTTGACATACTTTTTTCTCCTTCTTCTTCTTCTTCCTGTCCTGTAATGCTTTAATGCAAACCTGTCACTTCTTACAGAATAACACAAGCACAATGTTGACGAGTTCTATGTTTCCTGATTCCGTTTCGACCTAGTGACACGTAGCGAGTGCTTCCGCATCATCGCCCCTTTTCATTAAAAGAAACCATCCCATGCAAAATGCAAACGACTAAGACGCCTCATCTCGTTCATTCTCCTGTCCCGATTCCTAACCCCGGACAGCCGCACCAAGCGCGCCACCTGTGAACTGTGTTCCACCAGCTTGTCGCTGTGTGTTACCGCCTGCTCGGGCTCCTCCTCGCTGACCACCGCCTCGCCCTCGCCCTCCTCGTCCTCGACCGCCTTGTCGCTCGAAGGCATTTGAAGTTCCCTGTGTCTTCTGCTCCAGAGTTCGCTCGTTGCTCTCAATGAGCGCGCTGGCCTTGTCTGATAGGGCAAGAGCCAAAGATTGGAGACGGCTGAGCTCCACACCCTTGCGGAAGATAACGGTGGATGTGACTTGGTCCAGAGAAGCAGCAAGCTCCTCGTGGCTAATCATCTTGCTGATGACAGCCGCAACCTTGGTCGAGTCAAGCTCGAACATGGCGCTGAGGGTCTCGGTGGAGAGGGTGTCGTAGAAGGGGGCGTAGGTGAAAAGGTAGGTGCGCAGACCCTCCTCCTGGATCTGCTTGGAGAGCATGGTCTTGATCTCCTCGGCGCTGGGCATGAGCTCCCAGATCTTGATGCTGTGGATGAAGTCGATCGACTTTTTCCACTCACCAGCAGCCAAAGCCTTGGAAGCTTGCATCACGTGGTCTCGAGTGTTCTCGGGAGGACCAGTGAAGATCTGTCTCTCGTGGTACTCAAGCATACGTCGGTAGGTCTTACTGATGACTCTCTTCTTGACATCGGGAGAAGAGCCAGTCTGAGCAAGCAGAGGGATCTCGAGGAGCATGCTGCATGTCAGGTACACACACTCGAGGAGCTCGAGGTTGATGTGCATGTGGAAAGGCAGTTGTCGCTGCTTCTCAAGGCGCTCCTGCTCGGGAGACACCTGGTTATATCGCTGCATCATGACACCCTGGGCGAGCAGCTCCTTCTGACGGCCACTACCGCAGATCTCCTGGAGGGTGTTCTGGGCCTCGTAGACGAGACCTTGGCGGAAGGCACAGAGACCAACTTGAACCAGAGTTCGGTTGTAGAGGATCTGGCTCAGAACATCGAAGTTGGGGATGTTCTCCTGAAGATGCGACATCAACATCATATCACGAGCTCTGTAGTACTCGCCGTGGAGGGCGAGGAAGTAGACCTGGCACAGCATGGCTCGGGCACGAATAATGCCGTCGCTGTTGCTGAAAAGGTAGTTGCAGAGAACGTTGACAAGGTTGCCAGCGTTCTGGGCCTGGTCACGGGGGGTGATGACGGACTCGATAGACTCGCCAACGGTCTTCCAGCAGTTCTCCTCGAAGGTCTTGACAACCTGGGCGGGCTAAGAACATGTTAGTTTTTGAGATACAAGTGACAAAAATGCACATTACCTTGAAGTAAACGTGTTCCAAACGGCGCATAACAATTCGGTTCACGCTGTCTTGAGGAATCTCGAGTGAGTCATCATTTCGGAGGTACTCGTAGTAAAGGAGACCTCGGAAGATGATGTTGTAGAGGGACCCCTCGTCTTGCAATCTCTCGATGTACTCGGAGGTGTGAGGGTCAATGCTCTGGAGGGAGCGGACGAGCTCATCATCAAGGCGCTCAATGTATGAGACAATGCTGCCAGGAACCTTGATGTGCTTCTCGCCCTCCTGCAGAGAAGGAGGCTTCTCGTCATCGTCCCACTCCTCGGCGTTCTCAACAACGACGTAGTCGTGATTCTCCTCAAGAACTTGGAGAAGGCTTGAAAGCTCCTTCTCAGCAGCCTTCCAGTTCTCAACGGCCATGGCAGAAGCGCCACCAGAGCCAACATCGAAGCGAGTAGAAACAAGGGTGAGAAGAACACGAATCTTCTGATAAGGGGTGTTGGCGATCTCGTAGAGCTTCTCCATGATCTTGATCTGTTCTGTTCGGTCGGTGTTCTTCTTTCCACGAGACTCCATGATAGCTCGCAGGTTCTTGAAGATGCTTTCGGGGGTGTACTGGAGTGTGCGGCCACCCTTGCCGACGGTAGCAAATCCATCGTCATCGCCACCCTCAGCAGGGGCATCATCAACCTGAAGAGAAACCTTCTTGGACTTGGGAGCAGGAGCAACGGGCTCGTTGTCGGAAGAGTCCATGAAAGCATCCTTGTCCGCTCGGTAGGCATCGATCTGAGTCTGGTACTCCTTGTTGGTCTTCTTGACCTTTTGCTTGACGGCGTTGAGGGATCGGGCTTGGATTGCGTTCATCTTCTTGGGTGTGACCTTCTGCTTAGCAAGGGACTCGTTCATGAAATCCTCAAGCTCGGCGAGGATGCGAATGTAAGGCTTGGGGGGTCTGCTGCCAGGCAGCTTGGCGACCTGACGGTTGAGCTTCTCATATTCTGATGTTGTTGTTAGTTTTATCGGTACGAGGAAAAAATCGAGAGATGGATAAATTGTCCCATACCAGCAGAGATGAGCGTCCAGTCTCCGTTCTTTTGGCCGTTCTCGATTTGCTTGATGGACGATTCCAACTCGTCTAGGCGCTTGTCCTTTGCACTCTTGACTTTGGCTCGTACTTCATCATCGCTGTCTTCGCTATCGGAGGATGCATCCTTCAAGAACTTGTTGATTCCCTTTCCACCCTCCTCGTCGCTGCTCGAGTCGTCGCTATCGGCGTCGGAAGATTCCTCCTGGGAGTCCTCCTGCTGCTCCTCCTCCTCCTCCTCAGAGTAGAGCTCCTCCTCGTCGCTGGAGCTGTCGGTAGAGCTGTCGTCGCCGCCGCGGAAAAATCGAGACATGTTGGGCGATTTCTTTGACACTAAAACTTGTCTGCTGGCTCAAGTCAAGTTCGCGAGTGAGTGCGCGGGGTTGTTCAGAAGGAAAATTCCCTAGATTGTGGGAGTGGGGCTAGGTTAACGAGCAGAGGCACTTTTTGCACGGCCACGAGTGGCTGGAATTCATACGTCGACAGTATTTTCTGTAAGGTGTCCAAATGAGTCACAAGTATATAGATGAGTAGTAGTTTTAGGGAGTTTGAAGGAGAATGATGAATTCAGAGATATGCACCGCTTTATGAAACCCTTGCTTTGATTTGTCGCAATTTGTCTTGTATGCACATATACTACAAAGCCTCCGCTCTGTAAGTTGTCTTTTCACTGTGCCCTCTTCGTCAAGTGGGGGACACATAGGTTCAGTATCTTCTGTGTTATGTCATCTCTCAAGCCGTTACAATCTTAAAATAGGACTAACAAGAAGCAACACGTTCTTTATATCCTGAAACTTTTGGCAATAGGCAGTTGAGGGATTTCGAAGTGATAGATACTGTAGTTACATGGCTATTTGCTCGAGCCGTTCTCATGTCGTCCGGGCTGTATTAGTCGGTACGTACCTTTTGCCTCTCTGAGCCGGGTCTTCCCTCCAGGTTCTTTCGGTCTCCGGTCCGCAGAAGAATTTCGAGGTCCGGATGGCAAGTGGATGATTCGGCTTGTGGCATGGATTTCTCAGCACTCACTACGTAATTCCACTCACCCCCAACATCATCCATCGTTATTACAACCTCAATTCAAATAAATCCTTACTCTCACGATGCCCCGAATCCACTGCGCGAATGCGCAATCTACTGCTACGTCGTTCGTTCAGCTCGCGCGACGGAGCTACTCAGCATCAGCTGCTCAGACTTCAGCGCCCCTCGAGTTTCTTGTACCGCGATGCACTTCGCCATTTGGGCTGCAAGCCCCTCAGTCGCTCGTTACCCGTTCTCGAGTATATGCTCCTCCGAAGCTTTCATGGCCTTCCAGATCACGCGAGACGATGGCGCGGCAATTCTCAACTTCTACCTTCCGACAAAAGACACGAGCGACGCTGAATCCTCAGCAAGACGAGGATGGCAACGAAATGGTGCTGGAGATAACCGACCGAGCCGCCACGGTATTTCAGACATATCACACTGTTTTGAGACACTGCTGACTTCCAAAAGCGCCTGAATAAGATTATGGATAAAGACGGCAACCCAAACCTTGCCTTGAGGATACAAGTCGAGAGTGGCGGTTGTCATGGCTTCCAGTATCTCATGAGTCTGATTACCTTACCAGCCAAGGACAGTGCCGAATGGTCATCCATCGTTAACGAAGACGACACCATTTTTCAATACATCCCCAACGACGCTGACCCGGCTGTTACTTCGGAAGAAGGTCCGAAGATCATCCTTGACGAGCCGTCTCTCGATCTACTCAAAGGCAGCAAAGTCGACTTTACGATGGAATTGATTGGCTCGCAGTTCAAGATTGTTGACAACCCGCTTGCAACCAGCAGTTGCGGATGCGGTACAAGCTTCGATATCAAGATGTAAGATGGTAGACCTCGGAGACGCAGAAGTCAACAGTACGCATAGTTTAAGCGACGCACCCACAAATATGAATTGAGATCTTTACCAAAACCCACTAGGTGACTACAGAGGAGCAAAGAAACATGTTCGCATTTTCACATTTGGACACAGCATTGGTCGATCACGTAAAGATAAATTTGAAAGCTCGGGTGTCATTAATCACGGTATCAATTGCCATTTCCCTGTCATGATAAGAACGCCGAGCAGCCAATGCAAATCTTTTTTGAATCCGTTAGGTCTTAGTGACCGATCCCTTAAAGCCTTTTTTAAAAAGAAACAACCACTTTAGTTCATCTGGCGGACAAGGGCGTTGATAGCCTCCTCGCGGTTACCAAGGTCACCACCCTCAATGTAGTGCTTGAACTTGCGGGCGCGGAAACCACCAGTGGGGTTGGAAAGCTTGAAGGGCCAGAGGAAGTTGGCGGCCTGCTTGAAGTTGGGGCCGACGGTGTAGATCTCGTGGATAAGATCCTCGACACAGACGATACCGTACTTGCCAAGGTTCTCCTCAACAATGGCGTTGTCGGTAAGAGCAACACGCTGCTTGTTGACCTTTCCGTAACCTCGCTTGTAGACGAGCTCCTTGACGGTCTTCAGGTTGGGGTAACCGTAGGCAATCCAGGGCTCGACAACCTTGAGCATCTCAGTGATGGCCTTGGTGACCTTGACGAAGACGCCGTTGTTGATCTGGAGGAGACGGAGAAGTTGGAGAATCTTGCGAGGCTTGGGGGCCATCTTGTTGATACCCTTGATACGGACAACGAACATCAACTTAGACTCAGCGGGGACGTAAGCGGAGTCCTCGCTCTTGGCAACGCGGTGAAGACGGATCTTCTCACGCTCAGCGGAGCGGTACTCCTGAACGTACTTCTCAGCACGCTTGAAGATGACCTGACGCTTCTCCTTGTTGGCCTATTTAACTGATTAGTTCATGTCTTTTAAGCAGATCAAGAAATGATTGTGAACAGTTAGGCAATGTCAGACCCGAAAGAAGGTTAACTATCAACAGCATCGACCGAAGTCTAGTTGATGAATGTATGTTTTCCATCATAGTGCCAAGATAAAAAAGGAATGGTACTTACAGCCTTCTTCTTCTCAACGGCGTCGGTGCGCTCAGCGCGAGCCTTCTCTTGAGACTTGCGCTTCTTGAGAAGGGTCTCGGGGACCAGGATCTGGTCGTTGGTAGGAACGCTATGTATCAGATTAGCTCGCAGTCCACGATACCACGGGCGTGGTATGAGACAGAGCGCCGGTACGAGAACTGTTGCAATGCAGCATTCTCTGCTTGGCTAACTCGAAAGATGAATTTGATCGGTGAGATCGGGAGGCCAGCACAAAGTGCCCAAGCCTTGGCCGCGCTTCTCATCCAACAATACCTCAAACAAGGAGTTCGAGAAAGATATTCGAAGAATTGGGGCGCGGTGCGTTCCAGCGACCGAGTTCAATTCAACGATAATGATTTTGAGAAAGAAAAGTTTTTCATCTTCATTTCCAACACCCCAAGCGACATCTCTCATTGTCCAAGCTGTATTCCAAGTCGAGGCAATTGAGGGAGAAGCTCGAGAAAGATCGAGCTGGCAGATCAACGACTCGTTTACGAGATCGCGACTTTCCAGCGAGAGGACCACGGCAATCTGCAAAAGAAATCTCGAGAACCAGGGCATCTGCCCATGTTGTCCACGTCCTCAGGGAGGATTAACGTACGTAGCACCCATTTTGTCGGCGACGGCTGTTGGAAGGGTCGTTAGTGGTTGTCGGTCGTGAAGGAGCGTGGAAGTGAAAAGAATGCAGCTTCCTTTTGAGAAGGAAAATTTACTCAAAAAGGTGGGGCCCCTCGGTACCTTCCTTGTCTTAGGGTTGTGCGGAAAAGGCTATACTGCCATACCTCACCGACCAAGCGGGACCCACCCCACGGACAGGTTCACGGCTTGCACTACACTCGTCCGATTTTTTGGATCTTCATTCTCTACGCCGAAATAACCAGCAGTCGCCCGATTCTCAAAATGGCTCCCAAGAAGACCACCACCCGCGCTCCCCAGGAGAACATCTCCCTCGGACCTTCCGTTCGCGATGGTATGCGACCCCGCGACGAAATGCGATCAAATCCGCGAGACAATAGAAAACTAACAAAAATGTTACAATAGGCGAGCTCGTCTTCGGCGTTGCCCGTATCTTTGCCTCTTTCAACGATACCTTCGTCCACGTCACCGATCTGAGGTTCGTCAACCCGTGAAACAGAAGCAAGAGCTTGGAGAAAATCTTCGTATGGAACCCGTGAGGCTAATTAGGGTGATTCCAGTGGCCGTGAGACTATCACCCGTGTTACTGGTGGTATGAAGGTCAAGGCCGATCGTGATGAGTCCTCCCCCTACGCTGCCATGTTGGCTGCCCAGGACGTCGCTGCCCGCTGCAAGGAGCTTGGCATCAACGCTCTTCACATCAAGATCCGTGCCACTGGTGGTATGTTCAATTGAACTCTTTCAACTACGGTAGCCATACTAATTCTCACTTAGGTAACGGTACCAAGACCCCCGGTCCCGGTGCCCAGTCTGCTCTCCGTGCCCTCGCCCGTGCTGGCATGAAGATTGGCCGAATTGAGGACGTTACCCCTACTCCTTCCGACTCTACCCGCAGAAAGGGTGGTCGCCGTGGTCGTCGTCTCTGAGCTGTTCACTCTTGGGTGGCTTGGATCGGACAGGAGTTTTGCTATCTGGTTTCTCTGTGGCGTTGAGAATCACGAGGAGAACGGCTTTTTCGCCTGGTCTCCAGTCTACACTGCAGAGCCTGGTCTTGCTATGTGTTAGGACGCAGTAGACAGTTATGAATTCGCCCGAAGAAGGCCTATGAATCATCCTGCCTTAGACTCAGTCTCCCATGTGCCGTCCTTATGCTGTTATTGTGACGTTTTGAAATCATTGTGCATGTGTAAGTACTGATATCTAGTATAAGCAATAAGGCTGGTACAAGCAGAGCCTCGTGTCCCAACTCCTCGCCAAACAGTCCTGGTGCATATTTTGTCTATTTTACTCCTGGCTTCAACGTCCAGATTCCCCTTCCAGCGCCTCCCGTCTTGTTCAGGACTGCAACTTTTTCCAGTGCTGCTTTGAACTCTTCACTCTGCTTCTTGCCGGGGCAGTAAGGGTTGAAGTGGTCTACCAACATCTTGCTGGGAACCCGGCCGTTGTGACGGTTGATAAACGTCTTGATCATAGCCACAAAGTCCCTTGATCTCAGGTTCTTGTCTGTGCCGGGAGTGCCTGAACGAGAGCTCCTCCCGCTTCCAGTATCAAGACCTTGACGGTCTGCCAGGTTGCTCATGATACCTGCTGAACTCGGTCCTCCCCGGCGTCGATTGGCTCCAGGTCGACCAGCTTGCCCGACCTCACCAGTCCAAGTAACGGTGCCAATAGGAACCCTTCGCGCCTCTGCACCAGCTTGGCGAAGGTGTGCTGCAGCTTGACGGGCTACCATATTCGCTTCCTGCTGAAGGACGGAAACATCAGCCTTTGTTTTCCCTGGCCCATTGACAATGGCTTCGTGATCGTAGGCGTTGTTGACTGATTTGGCAAAGATGCCTTCCAACATGCGCTTCTCATCATTGAGTGTCTTGTCTTCCATGACATCCTCCATGGCAGCCACGAGGCCCATTTGCTGAAGCTCTCTACCTTCTGTATCGTCGCTGCGTCCCAGCCCCTCAAGGGGTTGCAGATTTTGTCGCATTACACCATCCCCATCACCACTGATCAGGTCAACCTCCGCCTTCTTGAAAACTTCACTTCGGCTGGCGCTAGCATCTGCATCTGTGTTGAAGCTGAAGAGATCGTAGAGGTCAGACAGATCATAACTGCTGCGCTGCTTTGGATCTTTCAGGACTTTGTTTGTCATGAATTGCTTGAAAATCTGGCGATGATATATCTTTTCTTCAATGGTTCCCTCGGTCATCAGTCGGTAAATCTTTACCGGCTTTTTCTGACCCAGTCTCCATGCCCTCTCCCTGGCTTGAAGATCTGTCGAAGGGTTCCAGTCAGGGTCGAAAATAATGATTCGATCAGCACCCGTGAGGTTCGTACCCAGTCCTCCAGTTCGAGTCGTCATAAGGAATACATGTATACTTGGTGTTTCGTTGAATCTATCGATCATCGGCTGACGTTGATCCACAGGTGTTTCACCGTCCATCCGGACGTACGAGATCCCGCATTCACTAATGCACTTTTCAATGATGTGGAGCATCTGTTTACCTTGTGAAAAGAGGAGTGTTTTGTGACCATTAGGGATCATGACCTTTTGCAGCAAATCCTTTGTGAGCTGAAGCTTTGCAGATAGCTTAGGGTTGCCAAAGTCGTATCCGGCTTTCTTTCCTAAAGTCTTGTCTAGCAGGTCAGGGTGGTTGCAGATCTTGCGTAGAATATCAATGCCGTAGAGCGATTGCCGTCTCCGATTTAAAATAGCCGAAACCTCATCCGATCTAATGAAAGTCTCATACGCCTTGCGTTGACCATCAGTCAACTTACAAAATAACACTTGCTCAGTCTTTTCGGGAAGGTCGGCAGCAACATCGACCTTGAGCCGCTGGAGCAGATATTCCCCAATTGTTTCCTTCAAAGCTTCTGCACACTTCTCCGCCGTCATAACCTGTAGGTTGGAGGCGTTTGCATAGCCGCCTTGACGGATCGGGATCTCAAATTGGGTTCTGAAGTTGACAAGAGTACCCAGCCGCATAGGGTAGATGAAATCGAAAAGTGACCACAACTCGGTCAAGTTGTTTTGAACCGGCGTTCCTGAGAGAATCACGCGATTGGGCGTGTTCAGTTCTTTACAAGTGACAGTAATCTCCGCATTTGGATTTCGAATCTTGTGTCCCTCGTCCAAAACAGCATAGTCCCATTGAACTGGCAGTAGAGTCTCCGCATATGTCAGAAGGCCAGTGTACGTCGTGACTAAGACATGGCCACTCTTGACGACTCCATTGACGATTCTCCTGGCAGCCTTTGCTGATTTGGTGGCAAGAGGCTGGTAATGGTCCAGGTCGTACTCGTCCTCAAACTTGGGGTTCATCATGCCGCTTCCGGAGGCGTGTAGAATGGATACACGAAGTGGTGGCCACCATCGATGGAATTCGCTTACCCATTGCCTGAGAAGGGTTGCAGGCGCAACAACAATGACAGGACGGCGTAGCTTCTTGCTGTAGTGAAGAGCTGCAATGAAGGCAATCAGTTGTACAGTCTTGCCCAAACCCATTTCGTCACCAATGATGCCTCCCACATTCTGCTTGTAGAGTTCAGCAAGCCATTGCACACCTGTTTTCTGGTATCCAAACAGTGATGGGTGAATATCTCCAGGAAGTTTCAAGCCATCGCCAAATTCGTAATCTGGAAAATCAGGCGCTGGCTTGAACCATTCTTCCTCGTCGTCACCACTCTCGTTGGCATCGACAGACTCCTCGGCTGTCTGCCTTCTCGCCTTTCTCGCGCGGCTTCTACGAGTTACCCAACTGTTCAGCCTCAACTTGAAATGTGCCTCATTACCATCGTCAATCTTACTCAGATCGATCTCTTCCTGCTCAGTAGCCTTAGCCTTAGCTTTGGCCTGACGGCGTTGCTCCCTGATGAGATCGTCCTCATTTCCTTGTTGCCAGACGTCGTCATCGTGAGATTCAGAGCCAGATGCTTCGGGTTCGAACTCTGAAGATGGGCTACGTTCCCTTTCAACACGCTGTTTCTTCCTTGGTCGCAGTGAGAATTCGCTCTCCACAGGCGGCGTCGGTCGAGCCGGTTCAGGGTCAGATTCGAGCTCATCAGCAAAGCCTGGCCGTCGAAGACGTTGATGAGAAGCAGGTCCTTCAAGCTTCCCCTCGAGTTGTTCTGCCGCAGCCTCCTCTTCTGCGTCCAGGATTGTGTCAGCGAGCTGACCCTGAATTCCTGCAGGCCGCGGTCCGCCAATCTTGGCAAATGGAGTAATCTTTCCAGTCCGAATCAAATACTCGCGATTGCTTTCACCAGGTAGCTTCGATGACTTGGACTTTTGAGGATCTTCGGCTGTGCTCTCTTCACGACGTTTGTCTATCCGAGCTTGAAAATCCGAGATGTCGTTACCAACTTGTCGAATTTCTTCGTCCAGTTTTGCGATCACCTTATGTATGTTTCTAGCCTGGTAGACATTGCTGGAGGCTCTTTCGAGTCGCTTCTTCTCTTTGTCTAGTTGAAGCTGTAGTCGATGCTTGGTCGTTTGCAATTTCTCGATACGAGCTCGATCTTTTTTATCCTCAGCTTCATTGAGTGCGACGTTGGCCTGGAGCGTAATGTCGCGTTCCAACTCATTCTGATCCCTAATAGTACCAGTTAAATTCCTCAGCGCATCCTCCTCATTGAGACTTTCGGTATCTGGTTGCTCTTCAGGGCCATCGTCTTGTGAAGCACTTTCTTGAGCGGCAGCTACCATTCGATCCAGAAGCGCCGCCTTGTTTACCGCTTGGTTTTCGGGGTCTGCATCCTCTGATGCCATAGTGAATGGTGCGCTCGTGGTTCAGTTCACGGGGGTGTTCTTCGTGCTCACGGGTTATAGAAAGATGTGAGATTTGGACAGATCGCTCCGCTACAAGAGAAATAGCAGGTTCGTTGAGATTTAAAGCCAGTGAATCATCGTTGGCGTGATTTCGAGAGTGTGAGGGAAAGGGTTGAAGTGCTAGAGATGGTCTTGGTGTTGAGAACGTGCGTGAATGGCTAAGAATCAAGATTGAGTACTTTATCGCACGTCGGATGCAATTTACGAACGGCGCCAGACTTTTATGGCTTGGGTGAGGACTTTGAAAGTGGCTTTGGAGACTTGAGAAATGGAAAATCTATCATTGTTCGGATGCGAAAGGTTGAATCATTGTGTGTTAGTAAATAATTGCTTGGTTATGATGACGTACAAGAAGTGAAGACGGCTGAAGGGCGTTAGAGATGACACACGTGCTTTTATTGGTGCGCACAGGAATCCAGGCACCAAGCGGGTCACTCACTTGACGGCATGGAAATCATACAAAGTTAGCACGGAGAGTGGGCAATTTTACAGATGGTTCATATGAATTGATGGCGGGTAAAAGATCAAGTGTTTACAGATGTACATATCATAAATTTTCAATCAGTAACCCAAGTCATGCCAGATGGATTTGAAACTATTAGGGTTCTTTCTGTAATTCCTAGGCATGAGTCCCAGACCAAGCACCTTACACTTATACTCAACCAAGTACTTCATTTTGACATCTTTGGGTCCGTCTGTACGTGTGAAAGTAGGTAGTACTTAATGCGCAAGTATCTCTATCTACCTATTCATACATCTATTATTAAAGGGCTAACAACTCTACATATTAAGATACTCACTTATATAGCAGGAGCGAGACAAGTCACCTTTGTACAGTGTGTGGTTCTGTATCCTACTCCGCACTGTCAGACCAACTCCACCGCCCCAGCATTGAACTCAGATCACCAGCCTCATTTTCAACTTCATTCGAATGGAGTACAAGTAAATCGAACCATGACATGCCATCATTGTTTGACCGTAACATCAAAGAAACTATATATACTTTTTCTCAATCTATCGGTCCGATAAGCCTCATTCCATTGGATTCTTTCGAGCAATTCTTCTCCACCTCCAAAACATACGATACTGTTGCTCCGCCTAACATCTGATCTTCTCAGAAAGCTGTTTCCTGGACTTATCGGCACAATTAACTCCGTTAGATAATAACTCCGCAGGCTACATCTCCCGCAATGAACTCTTCCTTGCTCCAACTCAACATTGCATCTTGCCTAAGAGCTTCAACTCGTCAACGTTTCAATTTGTCCAGAATATCGGCCAGGATGTACTCTCTAAGGCCATCGTGGCTGGAAGTATGCTGCAACGATGTAAGGCCGACGCCCACGTTGTTTGCTTGGAACCCATTGAACATTGCCTCTTTTGACGGCTCTGACACTTCAACGTCGCGTGCTTCCAGCGATTCCGACAAGCGCATATATGTCCTAGGAGTCGGGAATCTGGGTCGTCTCTTCGCAAGTTCGCTTGCTCAAGCTCCGGATAAGCCTCCAGTGACTCTGGTTGTGCACAGAAAGGAGCTCTTGGAACAGTGGATCCAGGGTCAGGGCATCGAAATTATGCGTAAAGGCAAGCTTGAGAGAAATAAAGACTTCGATATTGAGTGGTGGACAGAAACTGAACCAGATCTTGGCCCTGTACGAGAGGTCGCCGAGGGGGGCAGGCTGAAGAATCTCATAATCACGACCAAGGCTTCAGCTGCGTTGCCACAAGTTGACCGGGTTCGAGGCTATCTGGACCGAAACAGTACTGTCATGTTTGCACAAAACGGAATGTCCAAATTGTGGCCGCCTCATGGCCCAGCTTATGTTTCTCATCGCTATCACAGCAGCCATGAACCCAACTTTTTGGCGTGTGTGACGACACATGGTGTGACATCGCAAGGAACGTTCAAGAGTTTACATGCCTCCTTGGCAGACGCAGTTGTCGGACCAGTGCTCCCCAATTCCTTGTCTGTCGAGAGGACAACCTTTTTGGTGAAGCAACTACTTGAAGCACCTCACTTAAGTGCCAGATCAGCATCCAGAGGGGAGCTGTGGATATTGCAATTGGAGAAACTAGCTATCAATTCGGTAATCAATCCGTTGACGGCGATCCTAGATTGCAAGAACGGTTTGCTGTTTGCCGATACAAATGGAGTTCTTGCTCAAGTCATTGATCAAATTATCGGCGAGACAAGCCGAGTGCTACAGCTTCTCGTGGCTCAGGAGAGTAGCGTCGACATCATTGGACAGCAGGAAGGACAGCTACCGGCACAGTCTGAGACAACCATCGACTTCTCTCCTCAGAATCTGCACGAAAGATTCTCTCACTCACAGCTGAAGAACATGATCTATCAAGTGGGTCACAAAGTTGGGGAAAACACAAGCTCCATGCTGCAAGACGTGCGTGCCGGCAGATCAACCGAAATCAGGGACTTCAACGGTTGGCTAGTCGAGATGGCAGCTTTCTTAGACCCTGAACTTGAGGTTACAGGCCACCGCATCTTGATTGAGCTGGTGGAGGCTGGCAGAACCCTGGATGTGGATCAAATTGGAAGATACTTCAACTGCTCCCAGACACACGCAAAGAAATGAGGGCAGAGCCAAGGCCACGGCTCTAATTGAAATCTGGGGACGTGCCCTGTCACCGGCTATGGCAGTGGCCAGTTCGACTCCTCCTCCGCGAATTGGGACAAGCGCGGGCCATAAGTGCTGTCCAAAGACACCTGCCAGTCTGGCCGACCAGGGTTAGGGATCGGCTCCGGGCCAACGTCGACACCTTTACAGGGAAAAGAGCATGAGATAGTGTATCAACAAGGTCTGCATCCACATTAGGGATATGTCCCGTTGCATTTAAGCAACGCGCTTGGGAATTCCCGGAAGTGGCGTGTTTTGTTTCGTTTTGTATGGCCCCGTGTTTGTTTCCTGCTTGGTCTGGATTACCAGGGGTAGGAACCTAACCCAACTTATAATATCGGAGCGATATAGGCCATAACACAGGTGGTTAATGGGCACGCTAATGGACTCGATGACTTCTCTGCCAACCAGACGAAACAAACGTTTTGAAGGCCATCTCTCTCGTGGGGCCAAGGGAAACATGCAGGCATTCTAACCAAGCCCAGCGTCGCAATGCATCACCACCAAAACGCGCTGTCATTGACCCAACCTCTGCTCAATCGCCCGGCCAATGCTACCCCCAAGACCTAGGCTATTATAGCCCTAGGATGGTCGAAGCCTTTGGTCCACGGTGTGACAAATCGATGACCAAGACTCAAAGGGTGTGCCGTGGCCCAAGTCTATCACGCATCGTCAACGTAGTAGCCGGGACTTGAACCCAGTTTCAGACCTACCTTCGAACTGATCGGGAAAGTCTGATTCATGGAGATATGCACATGCACCGTTCTGCATCGCATCAAACAATCTCAGCCAGCCATGATGCCTCGCTTAGAGACTACATATCGGAGATTTCCCACGACATGTTTCAGTGGCGGTGGCCTTTCATGTTCCCCGGCCTCGGGGCATACGCCGTGTTGTGGTGCTGTCCGGATAGTCAGCTGTGTCTAGATGCAGCGAGGCAGCTTCTCCTGCTCAGCTTTCGGATGACATCGATGATGTGCCAGGCGAAAATCCAACCCCAGAGCACATCATTGTTCAAGAAACATGGAACACGTTGTGCCCATCTTGTGCTACCTCGCAACCGTCAGGCAGTCTTGTGACCGTCCTCCGCATTTCTTGCAAGTGCCCACGCATATCCGCACCTTCATGTATGCTCACTGATAACGTCACAATGAGGTACCTCCTATCTCACCATAAAGCCACCAGGTACTCTGCCGATGCGATAACTCAGATAGTCCACCGCTCTCTATGATACCAGGCTCAGAACCGCTGCGGTTTAGCGCCGTGACTCGTGTGCGATGCGGTGTAATGCAAAAATATAGTCACAGTTATGCGGGTCTACATCAAGTCAGGGCCGTCAGGTACTGTTGACGGAATCTGCCAGCGACTCGTTACTGCCAAGGTCGGGCCTTCTTGACTCTTTTGGCCATATAGCCTGCCGGCACCGATGGAATACCTCTAGACTAGGCCGCCTTAAAACGGGTAACATGGCATATAACGGCTACGACTATGCACTTCACACTTTCGTTTCATCGGTTCCATCCGTTCAGTGGCAGCCTCATAGTGATGGCTCCTAGGTACCCGCCAGTCGGCAACCATGGCGGTTATGCGGTACACACAGCTACGTGGCAGGGTTCCGCCGTCCCTTACCTATATTATAACTGATCGCAGCCACACCTCTATATCTCATGGGGGCATGACAGGGATTCAGAGCATAAACGTTTTGGTTTCGTCTTGCTCAACTGTGGAGACTGATTCCGGTGAGACAAAGCAAGCAGGGGTTGTGAGCCAGATCCGAGGGAACCTTTGCAGTTTGGGCGTTATATGTTGTTTCAAGGCTTCGATTATAGGCTTATGGTTGCCCAGTACGGTATTGAAGTGAGAAGGCTCCTTTTTCTCACCACTCTTAGTTTTCATAGTCTGAACCTTGAGAGGAGCCTCATGGCGTGATTCTGATGATGATCCAGCAGATCCTTCTCTTTCATTATCTAGCGCCTTCTTCTTCAAAGATTGACTGAATCATGGTACTCCCGAAGCTGCTCCAAAGCACTTCAACATTATCCACTGCATATGCTGCCCCGGACCTTGCTTCTTTGCGCTTCCATAGTTTTATATCCTCCAGTGATATCTCAAGAAACATCAAAATTTGCTCATGTGTCTGCTCTTCATTTTACCTACACAAAGCCGGAAATGCGCTGCGCCAGAAAAGGAAAGTTGCTCCGCTGATGATCCTGCTTTTGCTCTCCCACATTCATCGACAATTAAGAGGTTGGATATAGTAATAAGATAAGGGTCATAAGTGACAGGAAAATGTGATCAGCCACATATCCCAAGCGATTGGACGGTTTCCCCTGGCTGAGGGATGGGGAATATTAGATGCATGTAGATAATTCTTTCTCCTTTTCCGGGTTTCCCAATTCTAAAGATTTTCGTAAGGTGACATAGGAGATCATAGACATTCGGAGACAAATATGGAATACAAGACATTTTCCAAAAAAAAAAAAAAAGAATGGTGAAGAGAAGTATGATTAATGTTAAAAAAAAGAGTTTGTGACAAAAAAGGCCTGTATCGAATACAAAACAAAATGAAACGGCCTGTAAGCACTGAACAAAAGAAATTAATACAGGGGGATGTGAGGACAATAGGTCGTGGGTACTGTGCCCTACTGGGGCTGAAATCGGTGTAATAGAATCGATAACTCTAGAAGAAGTACCGGTTGAGGCGGCGATGATAGTTGTCGTGATGGGGATTATGCTGATTGAGGGCAACTAAATGCAAGCGAGTGTGTTTGACGTGTGTCGAAAGATCGTAAATAGTAAAGGAAACATCCTGAAAGGGGGACGTGGTGTCTTTGATGTGCCGAAGTTATCTTATGGTTCCTCCGCTGTCACGAATATCTTTGTTTATTATTGAAGCTGATGATGCGAGTATAAGTGCTCGTCGGAATCCGCGTTTGAGGCTACAGCCGGTGATAATGATTGCGATAATGCCGCCATAGTTGCCGGATCCTCAACTGTTAGTTGCTCAGCCCGTTCTCGACATGCCACGGGAGTGAAGCCAGTCCCAACTTTATTGGCAACGATTCTCCATTTCTCGTTCTCGTAGTCCTGAAGTGCGGCTCGAAGCTTTTGGTCCTAGTGTAGAGAGTTAGAGAATATTCGTGTACCGTATAACCTGGAACACCAAGGAAAGTCAGAGTGTTTGCTGCACTTACTGTCTCGTCGGTCCAATTTGTAGTCTTCGCTTTTAACTTCGTGCAGTATCGCACCTGCAATGTCCCTGAAGATCGTCCGGGGAAGAAGTCTGCAATTTGCTTCCATGTCAGGTTCTTGTTCTCCTTGAGTTCGATCAAAAGTTGATCATCTTCTGGTGTAAACTTCAGCTTCGGTCCTCGCGGTCGTGGTGCTGGGTCAGGCATTCCAACGTGTCCCACAACACTCGGAGCTCCTCCCAGACCCTCATCGCGACGCATCATCTTCGAGGGTGGTTCCGAATCGGGAAGATGGTGGTGGTGATGAATAGGCTGGTGTTGAGACTGCGATACAGCCACGGCAGCAGCGTGAGCATACGCAGCACCCAAGGGTGTTTGTTGCATACCACTGAGATCTGAGTGCTCCAACTCAGCCATACCCGCAACTGACAGGTCAAGATCACTTGGTCGTGGCCGTTTGTTGCTGGAGCCGGGAACAGGATGCTGAGGGTGATTCGGCGGCGTTGGAGTCGATAGAGTCTGGTACATGGGTGCAATAACTTGACCTGGGGCTCCAAACTGCGAAGGCCCAAGACGATGATGCCCTAGATGTGATGGGTCCATTACCATCTGTGGTGATGGGTGCTGGTGGTGTTGAGACATAGCGGTGTGTTGGACATGAGGGTTTCCGTGATGCGGGTCGGGGGTGCCATGAATACCAGCAGCCGGGCCTCCAGGATGGTGAATAGAGGCCCGAGGCTGCTGGTGTCGTGAGCGCTGATGTACTGATGTATCATATGCTTGTTGATGTTGATTCTGTTGTCCTGATCCCTGGCCTGAATAATCCACGGTATAATCCCCCACTCGATAGGTGCCCGCCAGCGTGCCTCCGACGCATGAGGTCCTCCAGAGCGAACCGCTCTGGACGGCCGCTGGGCTCTGAATGGAAAGAATTTGAGTAGATGAGCCCTTGCGGGCTACGGCGCGGAAGAAGAAGATTATTTAGCAGTGAACACAAAGGTGTGAATTTGTGTGCGTCAAGTTAGAATTTTGGGCCTTATATGGAGTATGGGGTGTAAGTCGACAGCGCCTTTAGCTGCTAAGCAGCTTGCCACATATGTTATCTGAATTTTCAATGATTGGTACCGGGACAGAAGCTTTCCCGTTTCCGTAGTCGAGTTAAGACGCTGGTGCTAGGCGTGGGAGGGCTGTGTTGGAGGGGTGAGCCGGAGTTGTAATGTCGTAGCGGTAGTGAAGAAGTACCAAGGAGCGTGTTGATTGCGTAAACAGTTCGAAGTTGTTATTCTCGGCAAGGGTATAAGAGAGGGAGGTGATTAAGAAGGGAAGCGTCAAGTGATACTGTCACGAGAGAATCGAGTCAGATTGTTGACGAGAAAGAGAGTTAGTCGATGCGACGATGCTTGACTTTGTATGATAGGACAGGTCCCTTCTCGAGATCTCTTTTAGCTCCCGGCCTGGGGTTACTAAACGTATTTAACACAAGGCCTAGTAACCCGGCAAGCGTTTCCTGTGCCAGGACCGGCCTATATCGTCTGATGACGGAGTAGCTAAAGCAGGGTAGCAGAGGGAGTGGATCGCTGGTCTTGCTGTGTTCATGCTGCAGGTTAAAGCAGTTGGAGATTTTGCCCAGTCCGGTATGAGAACAATCCCCGTCAGACAAGTGCTGGGCTGCGGAGACAACCCATTAACCATAGCCAGGGTATGGAGGGTGGTCAATTTGACGATCTTATGCCCATGGCAAGGTCCCAGGGTGCCTGATATAGAAACAAGAGCCACCCCTGGCATCCATCATAACTAGCAAGGATATGAGCACAATGCGATAGCAACGCCTTCAGAGCATCCTGCTTGATGGCAATTTGCCATCACGAAGCCCCTGCACACATAAAGAGAATTCCGTCGATAGCAGACGAGTAGATGAGGCGAAGGGCGCGCCGGGTGGTGGTGCTTATTGGGGCACCAGTCTAACATGAAACGCGCTTTGCTTGAGAGCACGGGACTAGACCAGACTGAGCTGGCCAAGAACAACCTTAGGAACACAGCAACAAAACGGCCAATGCCAGGTTTTTTACCGCCTTTGCAGGCAAAAGAGCCACAGATAGTGGATGCCGAGCTGATGGTGTGGCAACAAGCGAGAAAACAGTTATGGTGCTCGTCGCAGGACAGCATGTACCAGTGTGGAGCAGAGGGTTATAACATACCCAGGGTCTGGTATATTAGCTGGCTCAGTCAGAATCAGGCCTTTCAATTAGACTAGATCGCAAGCAGAATCATCCCCACATCCCGGTAACCTCCGTTTGGCAAATCTGGATGGTGAAGCAAGGAGAAGCCCATGATGGGAGGGAGAGCGTGCGTGCCAGGTAGTCGGGGCAGGTCCAGATTTGATCAGGGCGGCACGCACGTACGCACGCCATGATGTTGCTCTCCCAAGCTAGATCGACATCCCGGTCAACCGTGGATGAACTGAACGAGCTTCCGCACTAAACCCAGGGACCGAGTGCGTGCAACCGTCAGCTAATCAACAGCTTAAAGCTAGAAGTAGTCTCGCGGGTTATGGACAGGGCACAGCTGGGCGCGTGAGCATGAGCCAACCAGCGGGAGCATTGGCCCTGCAAACCGATTATCTGTATCTCTTGGGGAAAAAAAGGGACATGGCTCAGAGTAGGGTTAGTTACATCCACATCAGAATGGGGGACCGAGATGAGTCTACTGTTGATTCCCTTGGCAGGACAGTGCATACAGAAAGGAGCTGCTGGTAAAGGTCACGAAGCCGGAAAGAGATCAGAGCTCTGACATATGCACATGTGCTTACTGTCTGAGAGTCACGGAGCTGCATACAAGACCAGACAACAGCCCTGAGGTCAACTTAGATAGCATATGTCTTGGCTTGAAACTCAACAATATCTCAACGTCGCTATCACCTATAACTGGGGTGTTTGAAATAGCCCTATCGTGGAAGAGTGATTGTTCGTTTGTTGTTCGGAGTTTCCAAGATTGCACTGTTAATACCTAATGTCAACCAGCCAGATACCTTCAGGAGAGGTGCATCACGTATGGTTCCAGACGTTTTGAAGCCGAAACACGCATGATATTGAGGCCGAAAACAGCCCTGAGATCCGGGAAGATGGTGTTCCGGCAGCAGCAACGCATTGAAGGATATCTCCTGACGCGTTTGTGACAAGTCAAGCGGGACGATTGTGGCATTGTCGTCATGAACATCAACGGGGGGAAGGGGATCGGATTCCAGGGCCCTGGTTCAGGAACAGGAACGGGCACGAGAGTTGGGGGGTGGCCTTCTAGAAGGACCTTCTAGCGCATACAGGGCGGTCTGGGCGTCCTGTGCTAGCGTAGGGGGCCCTGTCTACAGGTGGAGCGGAGATGGCAGGCGCCGCGGCGAGTGTGATTGTAGATGGGCACGAGTGGATGGAAAACGTCGGTCGGTAACTCCTTAGGGATATCCTGCGATGGATGGGCTGAGTTTTGAGTGGTGATGGCAAATGGCACGAGATATTGTGAGCGCTGGAGTGAAGAGTAATGGAACTGGAGTCTGGAGACTTGGCTGATGGTGGAGACGGGGCACCGGATGATGATATGACCGGTTTTGTGTGAGAATGGGAAAGAACCCCCCAGCGCAACAGATGTGAGATATCAAAAATCGAATAGAAGGGCCAATAGAAGGTCTCAGTATCTGAGCCCATTCCATCCGCCAGAATCTGTCTGCTACATAATGTCTTGGTTTGCTGTCTTGTCATTGAAATCTGGACAAGCGGTCGGTAAGGTAGCAATTCCCCGCGATAAGAGGAACCCAGATAGTCGAGCTATATCCCGCGGTGATATTATCGTTTTGCTTTGTCAATATAATATCTTTGACAGGCAGACTAGATCGTAGATCAATTGCTATTGCGGTAATTTAATCTATATTAAGGCTTGTGCTCTGGATGTCATTTGGTTGTTTTTCTTTCATGTGGAACAGTAAACACCTAAGACTGACGACATGACAGATTGACGTGATATGGACCGGACGATCTATAAAATTCTTGATATATGCCGAGAAAACACGATAAGCTTTAGCTCGGGGTTTGCTCAGCTGTGAATTGTTTTTCTCTATCTCGCATGTCCTCGACTCGAAGCCGTCACGTTCAAGGATTGATCGTTGAACCTCACAGTGATCGAATACCCTAAAGACAAAGATAAAGCTACTGCACGATCGTTCAAGGCCTCTCTTTACGAATCTACGGAGCGGCAGCCGGAGCCGGAGCCGGAGTCCAAGCGTGCATTGCCTCTGTAAATGATAGCTCAACGGCCCGGAAGCTAAAAGTGCCGTGCCCCTGGCTGGGCTCCTGGCTCCTGGTGAGAGGGAGCCAGACCATACCAAACCAGTCCCAAACCTCAACACACCTGGGCCCAATTCTGGGGAGGATCGTCCCTCCTGCCGAGCCCTGAGCAGGCCCCGGGGCTTCCTTTGACGCCATCGTTCGCTTATACCGTTCGGTGACTCTATCTAACTTCGCTGACACTCGTCTTTCTCCATATGCGGGTCAGTGGCAGGGAGGGAAACGACATGGGTCAGGTTCGCTATGATAAGAATAGAAATCGACGTCAGCATCCCAACCACTCTAGCTACTGTATCCAACGCCTCCAACAATCCA